>JAQGBH010000488.1:0-50044 GCA_034698265.1 Sminthurinus aureus
AATTTACTCAAGTGGTAACCATGTGATTTTGCAATTTTTTGTGCGCATTTTGTGGCCGTTTTAATTTGGAGCTAGCCTGCTGTATACTCGTGAAATACAACCAATGAGTACCCGATCGATATAAAATGTACAATGATACGTACAGCTTTTATGAATATTTTATTTTTAGCAGAAGACTAAAATTTATCTAAATTAACTGAGCCGTGTATGATAAAAAGGATCGTGTTGCTGTTATTATTATACCTACATATATATATTATACTAAGTTACATTATGTTATGTTGAACGTGAGCATTTACAGCGACAGAATGTATGAACTGATATATTTTAAATTTTGAATGTCTGATAACTACTGATGACCTAACCTTTAAATCTGCTCTATTATAATATACATAATACATAAAATACACAAATTACCATGTATTTGGAGAAAAAGTACACATAAATCATGTATGATACAAAATGTGTAAACTATAATAATATAACCTAAAAAATGAAAACTTTGATATTATTAAATGGAAGAAATATTTATAAACAATCTGTATTTTATACATACACACACAACCAATTAAATTGATTGTGGTAAACTAATTACATTTTTACTATCACACCAGCCACATTTCTCGTGTTTCCCTTTTCCCGTTGTGCATCTTTGTTTGCCTTTGTTTTTATTTCCTACAGAGAGTATGAGGAAAAAAATCAATAAATTTATGTTTAAAACAGACAGTGCGCAAAACATACATTGTTATGATGAAAGGTGAGAGAGCTTAGGCGTAGCTATTAGGGCTTGCTTATTTATTATTAATTAGTTTGGTCAGGAGTAACATGGCTTGAAAATTAGCTGATATTTATGGGCATTACGTATTACATTATATGTATTGGGTATTTTGGAATTTTGTTCAGGACCCGTGGTGTCTGGTTTAGTTGTTTGGACATCTCTCTGAAAGTATTTTATTATATTAGACATTAGAGAACAGGGTTGGGAAAAGATAATGAAGAATACCTGCTGTTGATTTCAACCATATGCATCTACATGATGTATCAGTGGACAGTAAAAAAAACGATACATATGTACGCTGTGATTACTGATATAGACTGTAGGTATAGGATATATGATATATGATATGTTATGTAAGTATGTCCTATTTTCCTTTTTCCGTTATGGCAAGCCGAGAACATTACTTATTTTCACCTTTCACCCTTCTTCAAAGGAAAATTACTGATTGTACTACGCGCAATTGAGTTTTAAAGTTGAAAATTGTCTACTCATGCTTTTCTCTCACCTTGCCTCTTTCAATCCAATATCCAATATATTCATTCTACATGAAACATCTATAAATGGGAGTAAAATAGTTAAAATAGAAAAGAGTATTTTCCAAACCAAAAACAAAAAGTGTATTTGCACTTTGTACATTCTGCTGTAGATTGTTCAATGCTCAACATAGAAAGCAAAAGAATTTAGACATTCATTAAAAAGTAAAAGTGAAATCACAATAATTCATGATTTACTCGGCATTCGGTTTACATAATTGAAACTAGAAATTGAAGAGAGAGAAGCATTATGGTGGAAGTTGGAAGTTTGACCATGAAAATGAAAATGGCAGAAAACATAAACCATAATGGCGATGGCCCTTGAATTATTAAAATACAAACGTATATGTAAATACTGCGATATACCTGATTCCTGCTTTTGGAGTAAACTATTTAGTAAATGCTAAATGCATTGTCCATACCAGATTTCTAGACACTAGGCACAGTCGATATAATTATTTACAGAAAGAAAAATAGTTCAAGTGACGTCAGCCTTTATTTCTGGTTCTTCGGTCATTTGACTTATTTAATAAGGATGCTAACTTTAAAAGAGTCTCCCTCTTCATTTAAGATCATTTTCAAAGCCAAGTGTTGTCATCTTTCATTTAGTTCAAAACATTTTAAAGACGCGTAATCGTGATTTTTATTTGTAATAGAAATAATACATGTGATTCATATTTGTAACGCTGTTAGTCACATTTCATTTTTCATTTGTTTGTGCAGTTCTCAATGGAACATACTGTAAATTCTCAGCATACGGTATATAATGAATAACAAGATGGCACATGAATACATTTCATCAGGTAACAGCTTTAAGATTTAAGATTGTCCAGGTTTCAAGTTTTCTATAATTTACAATTATTTCCTGAAAGACGGTAAAAATGTACTCAAGTGATTCATGTACATATGTGTTGTGTGTATTAACTATTAACATTTCTTAGTATGACGCACATACATAAAGACGCATGTTAAGTAATAAGAAGGGAAAGTGAGTTCACAGCCGACAACAGAGGACAATGAATTGATTATTGATTCTATTCAACTTTTCCCCCTTTGTTTTCTTTTGATTTTCCGCAACTTGTAAATGCACAATGTACACAGTAAATGTTAGGATTTCAAACCTAATGTGCTTTGTATGTTTTCCTATGCTGATTGTGACTGTTGAATGTGTTTTGATAATGGATATGATAAAAAACGTACGAGAAGAAAATTTCCACGTCTTTCACCTTTTCCACCGACTACTATACTTATTACAAAGCCGGTATATTATTGGAAATTGGAAAATTGACAGTAGAAATAAACCGACCAAAATAAATAACCAAATCATTTCCCGTAAGATCATAAGTAATTCAGCCTACTTGTATAAAGTGTATGTAGTATGTACCCAAGGTATAACGTACAACGTATAATACCTCTACAAATTGTTGATCGTTGTATATGTATAATGTTATTCAAAGAAACAAAAGAATAAGCTCAAGTGGGTGAAAGAGAGAGACTCTCACCCACTTCATATTCAGGTCAATAGTCGAGTATAAAGTTGAATTTTATTCAGAATTTTATTTCTTAAGAAGTCAACTGATAAAGATAAAGATTTTGTTTGCCCGAAGCCGAAAAGGCTGTTAAAAGATTCATGTTTCTTTATACATAGTGTTTTGTAATCATTTAGGTACATACTTTGATTCTTAGTGTACACTAGTGTTCACATTGTACATATTACATATTACTATTCACGGGTTTTGATAATTTTCGTGCACGTTTTACTCTGCAATCTGGAGTCTGGAATTGTAAGATAGATTATAAAGATTTTTTTCCTGTTTACTCCTTTATTTGACTTAAGAATTCCATCCATATAAAAATTACAATATTTTTGTATTATAAGATACAAAATTGTGAGTGAGTCATTTGCCATACAACAGCATTTATCATGTGCTGTCAATGTACATATCGTGATTGCAGCAGGGGTAACAATGAATGCAACAGGCAAATACAGATATACTAAAAACAGCAGCGGTAATAATTGCAGCGCTGATAGCAGGAACCCAGCTGAAATAAAATAAAATAAAACCAAAGTATATAAAGTATCATCAATCATCATAAGTAGTATGTAATAAAACCTAGGTAAAACATTTCAAATCTCAACGTTTACTCTAGTGTTTTTAGGTAATAATAAAAGTGAATTGTCGTGAGCTGTGATTGATCCAAACTCCAAAGCCGTAGATAGAATATATTATACCAGAACATAATACTTATGTAGGTACAATTTCAATTTTTGCTTCCATGCTTTCATCAATTCAAAGTACAAAGCACACGAATAAAGTGTACACTGTACAATGTATAATGTACACTCACTGTACACTCACCTGTCATCATCTCCTTCATTAATCAAATTGGTTACTTTCTTTTGTCCATGCTGTACTTCCTGAAGTAGCAAGCGATTTTGACGACTCTGATAAGTCTGCTTGTCCTCTGTATGATAAACGTTTGGTTTTAAATCCTGTTTTTTGTTTTCATCTCCATCACTGCTATTGATGAATAGCACGGTGGAAGTCGTGGTCGGTGTAAAAGAAGTGGGAGGTAAAACTGTTCCCTTCACATAATTTAATGTCTGTTTGATTGGTTTTACACGAGATTGAAGGGAGCTTAAAATTACGCTCTTTCTAATATGATGTGGGCTTTCTCCGATGATATTCTGATTTATATTCTTATTAGTCTCTTGCCTCGCCAAACTTTCAACACGCTGAAAGAACTTGGAAGAACTGGAACGGATACTCAAGTCCACATTTATAGTTCGAGGATCCAAACAAATTGCGTTGTGGATTGTTAAAGATAATGTTGAAGAAAAGACGAGGAGAAATAGTAGCAAGAACATTTTTGATATCTTTGACGTATTGCTTACCAAGGTAAGCAATACGTGTAGTATTTTTAAAACTAACAATGTCTACTTTAAAGTGGAAACTTTAAAAATTGAAAAGACTATAGTTTTTTCCTCGGTAATCAAAGTGATAAGTGATGATGATTTTTTCAAATACGTATCTTTGGTATATGCAGTGAAAATATTGTGAAAGTGATCATTTAATTTAGAGCAGAAAATTATACACGAAAGATTGATGAGATATCTTGCTGTTCCACCATTCCTCGGTACTTTATACTTTATATTTTATATTATGTCGTACAGGTACGAAAAGAGGAGAAATGGAGAATAAAACGAACAATGTAGACGAAGAGGACAATGTGTTTTTATGGGGGAAATTGACAGATTTCACCCGCAGCTGGAATTTCCACTACCAAAAACTTCCCAGAGTTTTCTTTCCCGTTCCACTCCTGACACACTACCTTTGTATATAATTTTATAGCCCTTATAACTCGTAGCACACAATTTGCCGATGACGCACGTTTTTCAATTTTTGATTCCACAGTTTGCCCAAACTGGGGTAATTATTGTTACAGTTTTCCATTGATTACTGTGTTTGTGGTTTGGGAGAGATGATGGAATTTCAGAACACTATACTATGAATATTTTCTGGTAAATTCACCTTGTTCTCAGTTCTCAACACTCAACACTCAACTTTCAATGTACTATTACTTTTACATTATTATTGTTATAAATTCAATTCGACTACTATACTAATTCACAACGCCCAATGAAACGAATGCCATTTACTCACAGACACTTTTTTAGTTCTTCTCTAGAATCTAGAACATATTCTCAATCCTTCACATTAACCAGTATTTTGTTTTGAATTTTAGCTTCCAAGTTTACATTTTAGATTTTCTGAGTGAACACAAAACAACGAATCCAGCTTTATAGATTTTGTATCTACTATCTACATTTGGTATTTGGTTGACAGTTTGTTGGTCGTTGGTCGTTGCTCGTATTTTGACTTTCACTCAACTGAATTACATGGACTTGCACAGTGCACAACAGACAAAAGTGAAGCAAAAATAAGACTAAAAGCAATCACTGCTACGCAATGGCTTTTATGAGATTTTAAATTGTAAGTACACAAAGTACAAAGTGCGTATGTTTTATATGTTATATATGATGTAAAACTACACAGACGATGGATGGATGACTGAAATTTCGATTCCTGAAAGGTCGACATCGGATCGTTCCATGTCATGTTTATTTTCACTTTGACTTTTTAGCTAGCTAATTGAATAAAAAAACCACCCACTCATATAATATGTAACGCAAAATAGAAAGTATTAATGTAACAAGAATTAAAGGTAAATGTTGTGTAGCTGGTGCCTCGTATTAAATAGAATTGACCCTTTAGTCAAAAGTTTTTAGTCTTTGTTATAGGTACTTTGACAGAAGTTGGAAAAAGAAGTGGAATATATTCAGCTCCGAACTCCCAACACTCTCTGGAACTCGAATGAGCATCTAGATTCTAGAGAGTGTGGCGGGATGCATAATGCTCAGAAACTCAGCTTCAGATACACGGACTCGCTGCTCTGCTCAACTCTTAGAATCTGATCTCCTAGTTCCACTCAATACTCTATACTCAGTATCTTGTATCTTGTGTACGATACACGATGTACGTTGATCTTTCCTTTACACTTCACATTTCAATTTTCCTCTCTATCTCGTGATTTCTCCATGTTTTTGTTGATCCATCTGTTCAGCATCCACTTTCTCTGTGTGTATCTCTCTCACTCTTGTGATGTTTGATGGCAAAATGTTTTTACAAAATCTAATTTAAAGCTGGTCTATTTATACTTATTCATATTATAAATATCATTATGTGTACGACATGATGACTTTCTATATATACTATATACTATAATCTATTCTCTATACTGTGTACTGGTAAGCAGACCTGCACATTACATATATGCACATGTAACTCTTTGCTCTTTTACTAAATACTAAATATATTTGCGTATAGTATTCTATGATTATACTTTCTCTGCTGCTTTCCATTAGCTCATCAGATTTGAAAGTTGAAAACCATCAACTCCAGTAAAATCCTAATGACTAATGAGTAATGAGAGATTCATTCATTCCAAATTCCAATCATGGACAAAACAAGAGAAAAGTTTATTTGCTGTCTCTGATTTGTACATCTACATCCACATCTACAATTTCCAACCCACATGTATCATGCTTACTGCTTACTGGTGTACTTTGTAGTTTGTAAAAGGACAGTTATAGAAGGTTGCTGTGTTTTCTGTATTATTTGACTTTGATTCTACTCTCTCTCTGGATATATATTATGTATCTAGTATCAAGTATCCACTGTATGATATATCTTTCTGTGCTTTGTAATTTGTACATGTTTGCTAAATCATGATTGAAAAACGTAGAAAATTGCTCGTGCGTGTATAAAATGAAGCAAACATCAGGCATCAAGCATCATGCATAAACGCGGAGAAGGTATTTTTAACATGACTGGTTTGTACATAGTAGCTGTTATTATTATTGATAGGAATTCATAACTCATCACTCGTCATGCTGAAAATTGAACTACACTTGGGAAATTGGTGTTTGCCATAGAAGATGACGACTAAGGGCTGGACTGATAGTAATTAATTTTCTAAGTAATGTAATGTGATTTCATCTTAATTTTCACTCCTCACTAGAATAGAGACTAGACTTTCACCATGCCATGAGAAGCAACAGACTGCAGGATTTTAGATTGCAGATCATTGGTAGTCAGTCACGAATTGCAAATTATCTTTTCTTGGGTAGAAATTTGCGTGTATAAAAACTTTTTGATAAATGTTTGAGCATGGAATGCTCTAACACCACCAACGACGTGTTACGTGTTGTACTTTGTATGTAAATTTCAAATATAAATTGTAGACTCTAGATTCTCTAGAAGGAATTCTTGAAAACATAAACGGAAAATCCTTCATTTGATTCTAGGAATGAAAATTGATGCTGCTTACACAACACAAACACAATACATATGGCATATCAAGCAAACGTATTGTTATTTTATACCGATTTGTATCTTGTTAGTTGAGTTATAATTTTTGTATGTTATAATTTGAGAAAAGTAAGAATTATAATAATTCTTATCATCATACTACCACTATCGTAAAACTTATAAGGGAAAACATAACGAAAGTATGTATTATGTATAATGTATACGTAGACTTTTTTTTTCACAAAAATATGGAAAGCTATAGTTTCAATTTTCAGTCTCGTGTGAGTTGTGAGTGAACACGGGAATTGAAAAATAAGCAACACAGAGATACGCAGAAAGGGGGAAATGAGAAAGTAGAGAAAGTCATACACAAATAAACAGAAAGGACAGAAGAGCTTCAAAAGTTGAATTCACACAAACTTGTTACAATATACAAAATACTACGTGCTAATTATTACCCTTCTTATATGCTTCATCGCCAGCTTGTGTCTTGTACCATGCATCTATAGATATGCATAACTAATTAATAATAATTACTGGTGTTCGTATATAGTGTATAGTGCATAATATATTGTAAAAATTTACTTTTTACATGATTCGTATAATATTACGAGCATATAATACGAGCAACTGAAACGAAACTTTCGGTAATGAAAAATCCGGAGACTGTAAACTGTAAATTAGATTGATTCACTCGCTCACTGCTCACTTTTACCATGTTGTGTTCTAATTTGTCACCTTCGTCGCAGCTCACAGCTCGAGATTCTAGACTCTAGATTTTCTTTCCTGTTTCGATTTCCTTCAATTTAATCTGTGGAATGTAAGGCAAACCTGAAATATGGTTCCCCGTTATTTCACCTAGTGACACGGTCTAAAGTCTAACATGTAAAAACAGTTCATGTAAATTGTAAATTGTATATGATTGCCTTTACGTTATCTTCAATAGCATTCTTCACGGTTTTAAATACTTAAAATTTACTTGCTCAAAAATAACAACGAAAATCAGACTTTTTTAGAGTAATGCCTAATATTTTTGTTTTCTTTTGGAATTTGGGTATTATTTTATGTATTTTATTTATTCGTAGCACCCAGCATGTGAAACAAATAAAGTAGACCATTCAAACCACGGCACTGTGCTATTGAGGACATTTCGCATTGAATCTCAAAGAACAATAATAATTTTATAAAGAAAAAAAATAATCAACAACTAAAAATATTTCCAAATAAATCATCTAAACACCTAAAATCTAAAGACTCAAGAAAGCATAAATCTCAAACCACTCATAAAATTTCATAATGAAGAACGACGAGGATGAAAAAATATGCAAAATGAGGGGAGTTTTTCTTTGAAGTTTTATTGCAGAGATCGGATTTGCAGAAGCAGACGGTCGAGAGTGCTTCGCCTTCGTAAAATGTCATGCATCCCTCTTTCAGCGGCATTCGCTTCCCATTCACCCAAATCGGTCCAGATCCTTGACAACTTCTCTTTGTTTTCCGCTTGTTGCCACTGAGTGGAAATCGAGTCACTGACTTGACACAGAAATGACCTCGAGTTGCTGGACATCGCTCTCTAGTATGGTGTTAAAATCAGGAATCAGGAATTCAGTTTAAAGTTTAAAATGACGCGAAATGCGAAGTATTATGAATTATGATTGGCATAGAAATAGTAAAAAATCTATACCTGAGAGCAAACTGATCGCTTTTCGATAGAAATTTCCACAGAATGGCGTCGCAACGTGGATCTTCGTCGTCTGTTGAACTCTCACATTGATAACATTGGAGAGGATTTGCGGTGAGAGATGCTGACCCGTCGTGTTCGTCACCCGCCCACACATCCGGATTGCATTGAGGATACTCGCGTTTCTGTCCTCGTTCACTTCTCTTTTTCCTATGAATTCTTTCACTGGTGAAACCTTGACGAGGAAATACTCGAATTGGAATGAATAAACTGTCCATGTCCTTGTTTTTAGTTGATGACAGGGATGACGTTTCAAGTGTACTCAATAATGAAAATAAGCAAACCACATTCAAAATGTTTGTCATTTTTGTATTTCAAAGTTTCATGCTCAATGTTCAATCAGTTCAGTGTTCAGTGCATGGCAACCAGACTTCATTTCAATAAAAGGTGTAGATAGGTGGGTTTCAAAAATTTCTGTGACGACTGGAACCTGGAACTAAACTGTGGGCGAAAGACCGTAATTTTCACAACGCCCCGGGGGCATGCATACCATGGCTCAAGTTATCTCTTGCTAAATTGCAAAACTTTTGACCGAATATTTCGGAATGTTTTCAAGTGTGTTTAGTTGCCGTACTTGAGATTTCTTTTATTAAATTCCATTCTGAATTCTTATTTTTGAAATGCCATTCATACATATTGCAATTAGATGATTTTTGATTTAGTATGTTTATCGATTGACTGTGCTGTGCAAAAATGTTGTACATGATGTGTTCATTACTTGACATTATTTCACTCCACTCTAAAAACTATAGTTTTCACTGAGTAACTTATAGACTCAGATCCCAGATTAGATTTTATGTAAAACTTCCATTCTACATACAAAATGTAGGTGATGTAAAATATTTCTAATGTCCAATTCTGCAAAATCTAATATGGATCTCAGATGAGTTTCATGTTTCTAGACCTTGTGCTTTGGCATTGAATATTGCATAATATTATATTATTCCATTTGAATTGAGATGCTGCTTTTATTTCCCCCATGAGATTCGGCATTCTGATTTACATCTACTAGGCTGTAGGCTGGAGCTAAAAAAATTCTGCAGATTTTCTTAGTATTTTTTCCATTTTTCTTTGTTACAGCAAAAAAAGTTCTTTTATGGTATACAAAAATTTACAGGTTACAGACAGTCTGCTATATCATTCAAAACTGTGAAACACAAAATATCCTCTGTAAAAGTTTGTACACTAGGTACAACGCACAAAATATTCTCTAAACACAAATTACATACAACTGAAATATATCACGATGTTTTCACCCATAAGACAGTGACTGATGGATTACAAATTACAAAGAGTATGCGGACAGACGGCGTCAAAATGGATGTACTTATATTCAACGTTCAATACTGATGTAAATGTAATGTGTAATTACATAATATGTGTAAAAATAAAGTATTAGATAAACATTCAACGTCAAACAAAACTAATTACAAGGATTACGAAAGATGGGAAGTATGACCAAAAGAAAGTGAGTTATTTTTACTTTTAAAGCTTGTGCTTTCCTTTTACACATTTTTATTAAGAAAAAATTCAGAAGTAAAGTTGCCTGTAAAAACCTGTATGCATCTAACAACTTTGTAAGTTACAAATACATGATGAATATTGCATATATACATAATATAATAGTGGACAGTGCACATGTGTGTGAACTAGCTTTTAAGACTCCATCAGTTCTTCAAGTCAGTAGACTTTCTTTGATGTAGATTGTAATTTTGAGAGCTTTTCTTTCATTTTCTGGTTTCTGGTTTCTGGCCCATCTTTTTAATCTTGATACAAACTGAGTACTTCGTATTCAATTGCAAATTTTTATTCATAAATGACGTAATACGTGTAATACTTAATCACGTTCAGGTCTTCAGATTCCAGTTTCCAGATGAAAGTTTCGAGCAGTAAAATAGAAAGCAGGACAAGGAAAATTTCTTTTCGTATTTACCACTTACCATGTGTGACCAAATAATACACCAGGAGTATTCGAATTAAAATGAAATCTCTATGAAAAATCTCCGACTTGTTCTGAAAGACAATAAAAAATAAAAATGGGTCACTATTTAAAGCTGTGATAGGATTTTTGATCATATACGGTACGCCACAGATCCATATCACTCGATCGATTACTTATTACTTCTTTTACATTGTAAATTCTAATCCGCATCATCTGCAAACAGTAACCCTCTGCGGCATGTTCCTTCTTTATTGTGTTCATATAAATGTACTTTCTCCTTTTTTATGCATTCAAGATTCGAGGCAGTCATATGAAAAATATGAAACATGTGGTCAAGTTACACAGCCGCTTCACAATTCACTGCTCCCTCAATGCCGAATCTACCTACAAGAAGCATTGTACATGTACTATACGGTGTGTTGTTATTATAATGCAACGTTTTGTGGATTCGGGAATCCGTAAAAAAATTCCAGATCATGATGACTGTTGGCGGATGACGCCAATGAAATTATGTAGGTTGTAGAATGTAGGATTGATGGATTGCACGTATTTCCATTTTCCGTATGTTTTTATTTTTCTATTTTTAGACCAAGATAACATTGAACGTGAGTTGAAAGTTGAACTGTACAAAGTACAAAACACACGTGTATTCGAAATTCGAATGACTATATTATTTACAAAAAATCTGAATTTTTACATTTTGCCAGAATATGTACAATTTTTAAAGGTATGTTTTGTGTTTTGTGCTACATACACATAATAATATATCCAAATTGGCCTTTTTTCGGAACGTCTTTTACGAAACTTATAATAATTACAGGATGGAAAGTATTTATAATTTATAATGTAAGTCGTAAAAAACAATGCAAGTTTGGAAAAAGAAAATACGTACATGCAGAGATTTCATGCAGAAAAACCTATCATTTTACTTTTATCATGCACACAGCCAAATGAATAATTGCAAAATTCAAAAGAGAAAAACCTGCACCTGAACGTCTTCTATTGAGAACTACATTTGAAGTTTGAATACTCATGCATTTTTTGGAAACTCAAGACAGTACTAATGATCTTCAGTCTTCAAGTTTAAATGTCAACTGTCAAGTGTAATGTGTGGTCTGATTCAGAATTGAGAATTCTGACCCGTAGCTCTAACTTCCAAATGTCTAAATATTTAATATGTATGTAACTATAATAATTATTATGTATTTTCACGCGTATTACAGAGAATGCTTGATAGAATTATTGAATCGTATTAGGTATTTGACATAAAGCCTGAGGTTCATTAGTTCCATTATAGTTCATAAAATTATAAAATATGCCTATACTTATCTCAAAATTCAAAAAAACTGGCAGTGACATTATCAGACTCAGTAAGAGGGAAAAGAATGACAAAACCTGCCCGAGTTTACGCACTATATTTACACACAGTACATGAAACAGACAATGCTATGTTTAAAAAAATATTAAGCGAATGGAGAGTTGAGAATAAATTCAGATTCCATTCCAAAAAAGCTATCAATATTCATTGAGTCAGAAAAAATTGTGCATAAAATGTACAAAAAGAAAATACAAGGCTCTTTGGAATTTGGAATTATTGCTTCTCAATATGCATGTTTATGTTTACGGTCAAAAGTTTCCATACCTAACTGAATTTTTTTTTGTTCGATTTATTTGCATACGAATGGATTTTTCTCATTTGACTGTGTTAACGCTCAATTTGTAAGCATACAGTTTAGTTATCTTTAATCTTTACACAAGATTCCATTGCACTTTTTAAAGCGACATTGGTTTGAGTTTTATTACGTATTATTTAACAACGATAAATTTATTTGTTAAGTAAAAGTGTGTGCATTTTTAATACTAGTTACTAGTCTACTTTTTTGCAGTTCCAGTAGACTCAAATGCTACTCACAAGTCAGTACAAAAAAGGTATCAAAAATTTTTTTCTTTAAATGATAAAGATATAAAACACTAGAAATTACTCCACTACTTATAATAGTAAACCTTAATCATTTCTTTTACCAGTGAATTGATTGGCATTTGATTCAAAATTATATTAAATATTATATAAAACTAAGAAATTTTGCAAAAAATTCATCTAGTTGAAACGACCATCAAATGTTTTGGGGAAAATTACAGGTGCCCTTCTCAGTCGTTCACGGACTCCATCTTAAAATTCAATAATTAGTCATTTGTGAAAACAATTTTGAATTTACTCGTTATTCAAACATCTGTATCAAAATAAAAGCAAAATTCTTTCAAAATGAAAAATAAAATAAATAGAAATAAATTATTATAAGTAATACCTGTCTCTAATTCCCCCAAAGCTACAGTAGTAGTATAAAGGAAAATAACCAGTAGAAATACAGTGGCCAAAATAAAATGTAGTCTCATTTTAACAAAAGAGAAGTCACAACTCACAAAACAGGTAAATGAGAAGGATAGTTTGCAGTATACAGTGCACAATGCTGTATTTAGATTTGGATGAATGATAAAATTAGCGATGTACAAAAAAGAAGACGTGTGCTGAGCGTGTAATATATTTAACTCTGCTCTCTACTCCACTTGAACTTAGTTTAACGTCCTGAATACTGACACTTCATATACGGAGGATTTATATTTTTGTAGATATCTGTCACAAGCTCATATTTTAGATTTTCTTGTTTATTTATTTACAATTCCCAGAGTACTAATAATTAGCAGAGAGTAAAAAACCACTGGCATTGGTAATTAGTAGACACGCAATTACTTACATATAACATGTGAAATAACACAACTGTGTAATTTCTGTATTCTGTATACTTTATAGTCGTATAACATATCTGGAGAGAGCACACATCTAAAAAATGTAAACAAGCATCGTCGAGACATTTTTAATTTCAAATGCTCAAAATACAATATGGTCTATAAATATATATTCTTTATTCGTATGCAAATCTGTTACATGGGAAAATAAGCAATGAATTAGCTGCGTATTAGTTTAGTATTTAGACAATATAAATAATAAATACTGAATACAAGGAAATTTTGGCATTTTTACAACTCGGCACTTTATTTCATAATTTTCTGCCTACGTTTCAATTTACAAAGATAAGCACAATCATCATTATATTATCATTAGCGTTTTAACTGGCAAACATATACGTATTGGTTGAGTTTTACTTACGTGTTGGACAAACTACTGTATGATGTATGAAAAGTTGAGCTGGCATCAGCATTTTCCTTGTTCTTTGTCATTTTCCATTCGCACATATCAGACAATGCACATTGCACATTGCACACGTCAATAAATAATATCTGCATATTATTAACTATTAACACATTAAAAGTGTTTACTTTGACAAAATCCTTCGTGTGATAGTACATGAAAAGTAAACAACCGAGAGGCATATAGCATGACGTGTTATTAGCTTTAATATTATAAATTGTAACTGAAACATGGTATTCATTTTAATACAACATTCTTTCTCAAATTTATGTGTCAATCGAATACCGAAAACGATGCAACCGCAGGTGATACTATTGTAAATGCGCCCGTATACATCAACGAGAGTATCTTTCTCGGCTGAACATTTGAGTTTCAAAAAATTTTAAATGGCGTCCGTGTACAAAGTATGAATATTAGAAACAATAAATTAAGTTAAATGTACATGAATGTGAGAACAAAACTCCGTTTTTGAGCAGCTTCTATATTCTGCTCAGGTAGCTTTATTGTAATTTGTAATGAGTATATCAATGTTAGGGAGCGAGCGAAGCGAGCTCCCCTTATTCTATCATGTGTTGTCTGTCTGTCTGTCCGTCCGTCTGTCTGTCTGTCCTTTTCACGGTTCCAGCCAAACGGATTGACCAAAACACATGGGGTTTTTTTTATTGACATTATCATTATTGCCGTCAGTGCTGTATGTATTTTTCGTTACCCTGCGACTTCCGGAACCCTCCGAAAACCGGGTTTTATTCGGTTTTTATGCAGAAAATCCATATAAAACCGTATAAAACCTAGATCTGTATAGAATATGGGGTAATTGATGACGGAGAATTCGAATATGACGTTTGTTTTTCATAATTATGATCCCGTGACTCCGAATCCGGGTATTACTCGGTTTTCACAAATTATAATACTTTTTTGTGGTCAGGTATTTCAACATAATAATTAACTCTCGTTTCTTCTGGCTCGCTCCCTCTGTAGGTACTCCTGTACGCATGTTTATTATTATTCACGAATATTCACGTTTTACTTGTTTTTAATCCATAATCCATCATAATAATTCATAATTCAGAGTACATTAAATTATGCGGTTTGTGACTATATTTTTTATATAATATATAATATGTTTGAAAACTATGTCGGTACAAAATGCAAAACTGTGTGTTTTTTTGTAATAACAATTAAGTATGCCCAATTTAAGCTATACGTCCTGCTTTAAATCCACTCTAAGCAGTTTGATTGCATCAAAATTGTATTGTGCAGATATTCTATTGTCTCTCTCCTGTGGAAAAAAAACAAGAAATACAGCATATTATATCATAGAATTCATTTAAAATTCGAAATTTTTATGATGAGAGTAAAATGTATAAAAATCATATTATTTGCATAACATTTTATACATTGAAAATTGGAATTTTTTGCACAAGCTATGTATATTTTTTGGGTCGTTGTACTCACCTGAAATAAAGTTCCAACTTCCCAATTGATTTTTCGTCGAAATGAGTCACTAAAAACTGTGTGAACCAATGAATTTACTGGCCTGCTTATAAGATTTGGATTTAGAAGCCTGGAATCTTGTGCTCCAGTTAGAAAACTTGCAATTAGGCCAACAATGATGACAGTTAAGGAACCAATTGTCGAGTACCAAATGTATGAAATTCTGTAAATTTCCATTATACCACCCCTGCAAGAAAAATTAATGTGACATGAAACCCCGTGACGGAGAACTTACGTGACTTGCTCGGTTTATTTTGTATGAAACGAGCAAGATGAGTTCAAATATTGTATATATATATAAATCAAAAAGTAGACGATATACTTACATTTGACTATCCAAATTTATAACTTTATTCATGGGTTCACTGGAATTTAAAAATACTGGACAGTTTTCAGTAGACACGGCTAATTTTGGATACACCAAATCCCCATTTATAGCTGCGACATTTGTACATATTCCCAGCCAAAACATGACAGAAAACGACACTAGTGTCCCAATGATAGCACCCTTTTCATCAAATAAATGTTTTCATAAAAGTTAACAATTTATACAGAAAAGTTAGAAAAATGAGTACAGTGTACAGTATATCTTAGTATATATGGTATTTGGTTGTACTTCTTAATTTGTCTTACTTTATTTGTCGCCCATGGGAAAAAAATTCCGAGAGAGAATGTTCCAAGTAAAGGACCTTGAATAGTTATAAATGATATCAATATTTTACCATATTTAAAAACGTCACAGAACAAAATAACAATAAATCATCATGATTCACGTTAATGAATGAAAACAATAGAGATCATACCTCCGATCATTCCAAATAAGCTGTTGGCAGCCTAAATATTTCAAAAAAGTCTAGTTTATTGTACTGTATACATTTTAGTTTAGTAAATCTCGGAAATACATATAACTTCCAAAGATAATTATTTACCTGGAGTACACTACCCATTTGGGCCGCAATGAAGACAACGCCAAAACTCAGTAGACCAAAGAAAACGACAAAAAGTTTAGAAACAATCGTTGCTGTTGCCTCCCGCATTTCTGGATTGATGACTTTAGCATAGTCTTCAAGAGCTAGGGCAGCAAACGAATTTATACATGAGGAGACGGTACTGAAATAAGTTAAAATGTATATGGAGAAATTATTATCGTTTTCTTTTCCAATATCTAAATTATTTTTTAATAGCTATAATTTGCATTTTACAAAATTTTGTACCTTAGAGCAGCAGAAAATACACCAGCAACAAAGAGACCGGGAAGGCCAGGAATATTTCCTACGGTCTCCATCACAAAGAGTACAAACATTTGATCTCCTCTCTTAACTTGCTGTTGTTATGCACAAAAAATAATACACACATGCCGACCAACGTAAGTATTGTGTATATATAGATAGATAGATGATTTATTTGATATGGATGAGGTACCCTCTCACCCCAATATTGTGTGTGTACACTGTACACTGTACACAATATACAGTAGTAAAGTATGAAAAATAAAAAATAATGACTGATCAATTTCATCAAATGTAAAAACTCACGCCAGACAAAACGGGATCACAATCTTTGTATTTTGAATATAGTAAGAGACCGGCGTAGCAACAAACTGATAGTATCACAGAAAGGCCTACAAAATTTATCCAAATTGCTCTGAAAATATAAATGATAGCTTCAGTTTGTATGTGCAAAAATACGCTTGTAATAGAATAACTACTGTTGGCTGTCCCCTACGATGGCCATATTCATAAAAAATAATAGTAATTACCTTTGAGCTTGTTTTAAGGTTGGGACACTGGAAAAGAAATAGAGTATATCTATGTTTTAGTTTATTTTTTTTAGAATATCCTCATTTCTAACACAAGAATGCGCGATGACCAATAAAACTTAAAACTAGTCCTTTTTTAGATATTAGATTACCTAAGATATCTCTGAACTTGTGCCTGATTTGTACCGTACAAAGCAATCCACGTAAAATATCCTACAAAAATTTACAAAAAAATTACTGTCTAAAGTATTAATATGGATATAAAATTTGGTCATTACTGATTATATGCATTTTTGTTGCAAGTTCAAAATTATCAAACAGACCTCCAATAACAAGTCCCCATACTGTGTGTCTTTCGCGAGGATCAACACTATAACTGTAAATTTTAAAAAATATTTTAAAATTGAAAATCGTCCTAATGTAAAATATTCAACTACACACTACGGTTTACCTTTTCAAAATAATCAAAAATCGCAAAAAAAAAAATTTATACAGATTTGCACAATATGTATTAGATATAGAAATTCAAATCAAAAAATTACTTTAGAAATTCGATCCTAGATCCATTCATAGCAGCTTCCCAAACAACGGAATGACCTCCAGCGTCATAAACGCCTTTGATTACAATGACTAGCATTGCACTTAGCATTATAAAAACCTGTAGCATATCTGTATACAACGTGAATGTTTTACAACTTTTTAATTGCTTAGCTGTGGATATACGATTTATTTTCATTACACATGTAATTATTAAAATTTACCTGTGTACATCACTGCGAACATGCCACCCTATTTCAATGTCAAAACAAAAAATAGAGAATAGTATAGTATTCATAATATATCATGTATTATAATAGGTATTTTTTTTTAAAACATGAAGATTAAAAATGGTTAGTACTCACCAGTGTTGTGTAAAAAGTACAAACTAAAAACATCACAAATACTGTAATGAAGACATTGACGCCAGTCACTGAAAATGCACCAGAAATGAGAAAGATCATTGTAGAAGTTTATTGGTACAGTGAAAGGTTGTATTGTACAAAGTACAAAAATTAAATAAAGACTTGCCTTGTTCTAACGCAATACTTGGTGTGTAAACAGCAAGACTGCAGTAAATGCACTGCAACACAAACATTTAATGACAGTTGTACTAAAAAGCATCCTAGTTAATTATTAATTATTTAAGTACAAAGGACGGAAAAATGACAGAGAGAAAGTGCATCCAACTTTCTCCATCATATCATCATAGAAAATTTGGCATTAAAAATCAGTACAGACATCGCGGAGAACTGAGTTTTGTTCAAAATTCTTTTTGCTTTTAATTTTTTAATTTTTACTAATTAATTTTTTTAGTAGCTCAAAGCTCAAAATAGTTTAAAATTTTTGTTTGCTAAAGTATAATGGATCTGAATTACTTCACTACTGTATTTCTCTTGTTTTTTGCATATCTAGTGTCAGTTCTATTTGTAGTCACAATTATGACCCATTCATTTTCCGAGTTCATCTCACGTAAGGAACAGTTTTTGTTATATATAATTAAAATTTTGTTCTATATTTTTAATTCTTATCATTGTTTCTGAAATCTGATTTTGTTTCATTTGACTAACCTGACTATTAATAATTACATTTGAAAATACTTTTACAAACAGAAATTTTTGGCTTATTCTCCTTGACGTGGACACCTCAAATTCTCACCATGATCGATCATTTTTATCCAGAATTCTTGTCAGTAAACACGGATCAGCTACCATTACAGTGGTCAAATAATGAAATTTGTGATTTCGAAGAATATAGTACATAAAAATCAAAATATTATAGTTTACAGTGTAGTGCGTTATGGTGTAGTGGTTTTTAGTTTGTAAAAAGTGATGTGTATACCATTTGGATGCTGGCTAGGATAGAAGCAATTATTCTAACTGGACGGCTAAATCGTTTTTCCAGGTACTGTTTTTAATTAAAAATTAATCAATCATCAATTATTTGCACTGTGATCATAATATTGCATCTTACGTAATATATATAAAAACTGGCTATAAAAGAAACTCACTTCGAATGCAGAAGTGACACCCATTTCAAAAAAAATAGGAGAATAGAGATACGCTGCGCTTGCCTATAACAATACATAAACACAATATAATAATAAGCATTCATTATCGTGCTATTTTTATTGGGACCCAATAAAATTATGTTATACATGTGTAATGTATTGTGCTGTTAAAACTTACCATTGCTAGGAAATAACCACCTATAAGATCCCAGTACATAGTTCCATAAATATACATTTCTCGAGGTGTTCCGATTAATATAATTGCAGACATAAACCTGAAATGTACAAGAAAAAATAATAATACTTTTGGCAATATAATAATGAAATAGTAAAGTGCATACTGCTTTTTTTTATTTATTTATTCACACAATATAGGAATATTATTATGATATTACGAGGCTGTTAAGGAAAATGCAGTCGGAAATGATCCCATTTTCTGATTGGCTAATAAAAATTCTTTCGTCGTCTTTTGTTTTTTTCTACACCCGTAGAAGATTCCTGTGTATCACAAAATACAAAGACTATTAGATTACGTACCTTGAGCTACCTATACTTGAAAGTAATGATCTCTATTATAAATTAATATTATGAAAAAATTTTCATTTTTTTTTGTCATTTTTCGACACGAGATCTGTCGTTTAGTTTTTAGTTGTATCACTAGAATCCCTATAGTATTAACATTAATTACCGATTGTTGCCGACATAATTAGCATAGTTGCAAAGACACAGTAATCCAACCATTTAAACTGATGTGATTGAGGTTCTTCCATCTTGTCGACTGTAGTTTTGGAAATAATTTCAATTACCCTGTTTTGAATAAAAAACAAAATAATAACATGATGATAATTATTGCTATTATTATTTGTATTATAAGTGTGATAATGATACTGATAAAATTCAACCACAATATTTTTGTATTATTCTTAAGAAAACATTATGGGAGACATTAAATGTGAAAATATATATTACAATATTTTTTATTTACCTCAAATTATTTACTTTTATTCTGGTCCTTATTTACACAGTTTTACGTCATGCTTTGTTTATGAAATCCCTTTACTTCTCATGTACTTTAGACGTTAGGTACTACAATTTTCTAGTACATGTGAAATGTGTATAGCCGCTTTAAAACTCAAATAGCGACTGAATGACTGAAATATTTCCTATCTCCATGGACGTCAATAATCCGATTCCCATTTATTAGCTATTCAACTTTTGAAAGGAAAACAATATATTGCTGCTTGTTTGATCGAAGTAAATACACCGGTTGTGGGTGTCTTGTTTCCTTCCTTCGCTTCGTAGTCGATGTACGTACATAAAAGATTTAATACATTTAAAATAGGCTGATGATCGCGTTTTTTTTTTTACTTTACGACTTTTCGATACTTCGCTATACCATATACCAGACACGAGCACACAAAGAAAAGTGAAGGATTCAGAGCAACGGTCGGAAGTGATTTTAGTCAGTCACGTCAAAAATGGCTTAAATGTCATTTATGACGGCATGACAGAAATATGAACAACTGGCAGAAATGACAGAAATCGAAATTTTAATGGGATGTTGGAAAAAATTGGGGAAATTATTTACAACCTCCTATGTTTTTTAAAAATTCTGTGAACTTGAAAGATAAATTGCACTAATTTATCCTAAAATAACTTAAAATCTAAAGAATTCTATATTTTAAGGAGTAAAATCATATTAAAATTGCTATTACATGTGGAACTTCTTGCTCTTTCTCATGTCATTTAAAATTTTCAAATCAATGCAATTACGATTATTTGTTGTAGCAAGTCATAATAATTTGACGTTTACAGTGCCTTAATTTAAGTTATTTTAGTTTATCACAATTAAACACCATTATGTCATTTCTGCCATTAATGACGGCTGACATGTCAGAAATGATTTCTGACTGACAATTTCCGACCATTGCTTCAGAGTATCATACTATTATGTGTGAGTGAATAGGAGAATTTATTCAGTTTATACAACACACTTTCATGTAAATAGATACAGCTGCATACTGATTGTCTTGATTTAATATTTTATAATAATATATTATTATTTATTATTATATTATTATTATTATTATTATGCACTATCATTTTTTAGTATCGATATTTCAGGGAATGAAAACGGTTCTCATTCGTGTTATTTTTGTTGCTTGTGCAGAAATTGATTTATTGTTTCAGAGGTCAGAAGCAAAAATGAGTAAATATGCAATCGTTATAAGTTACAGGGTTATAATCAGAATCGACAGTAGATATTAGACATTAGACTAATCTTAACAACTCGTAAATCAGTAGTAAATAGTAATATTTGTTTGACGTCTTATCCTTTTTGTATATTTTTACTCATGCAATAATAATAGTCACAAGGAATGTAATGTTCATACAATTATCATTACTTATAATATTACATATATTACAGAATAAAGTTGTTGACAGATCATCAGTCATTCTCTTTCATGTATTGTATATATTATAAATTATTAACTTCACCATAACCAAGTCACTACTATAAATTTGATACATGAGTGTGATTGTATCTAAATTGTGATAAAAGCAAAAGTTTCGTGTTTCACGTTGGATAGTACAGTCGACTTGTTGTATTAATTAGAAGAAAATCGATGTGATTCACATACACATGCATACATAAATAGATTGAAATAGATGAGTCTTTATTATAGTCCACATATTTTAAAGAAGGAGATAGACCAATGATTTAATCTATAGTTAGGTACATACATAATATAGAGAAACGTTTCTGGTTTCTGTTGTCGTGAGCATTTTCTAATGGTCTACTGTATAAAACCCTTTCATGTCTTATCTTAAAACGTCATCATTTTTATTAGAAAACGTAGCACCGTTTGCATGTTCTAATTGAAAAAACCCAAGCAGACTCATGTTGTAGTACATAATAACCAATAAGTATCATTATTAATTATTAATTCTTTGTAGACGATGAATCACGATGCGATAATCGATAATCTATTATCTTTTTCAAAAGCCCATTTGAGTGCGAGCACGTATCTCAGCAAGAAATGATGTTTCTATGATTTTCTGATTTCTTACAGTTTATGTGTATAATATAAATATTCCGGGGTTCAAATCCATCACCATAAATGATGATTTACTTTCTACTTTCACCTTTGCACTTTCAGCCCCATCGTAAAATAGAAAACAGTGTGTAGAAAGCACATTCCACTTTTTTGAACGGTCTATCAAATGGTTTTACACTTCATAATATTATATTATAAATTATTAATTATAACACTATCTTGTATGCACAAAAAATGAAATGAAAAATTTTGTTTTGAAACACAGATTTTAGAATTTAATGGTGAGAAATATGATGTAGAAGTTTACAGTTTTCAGTAGTTCAACATTCAGTGGTTGTGTAGAAAATCAGCTAATTGCAGCAATTAGTATTATTATTGCACGTGCTACCACAGAATGGTGTACTTGTGTGTGCTGTGAGCATGGGAAGTATACAAATGAGTGTCTCTCTACTGCTGGCTCTTAATTTTGGCAATACTTTTGTTTTACTTTTGCATGCAGTTTATTTTTGGGATACCTATAGAAATGCATGAACACGAATTTGTACCAAGTAATAAGTAATACCTATACTACTATATTCACTACTCGCGATCCGAAAAGACAATAAAAAACCTCAGAAATGACTTGGTCTTTCACAAATTTCTGTGCGTATTTCAATCTTCACTCGGTCTGTTTATCTTTTTGAACGTGTACAGTGTACGTTATTAACGTACAACGTACACACGTTCTTCACATATAGGTAATGTTGTCAGCGTCGTTTCTCGTCTCTCATATTTATTTATAAAAATACATGCTACCTCTTCGACCTCGTCAAGGCTGCCAAAATAGGTATCTGCATTTGAATCAGACTATATAGACAAAAAGCTATAAAGTTTTATCCCCATAACCCATAATATGAAATATGAAACACGAAAGAAGACATAAAATCTATAATCCATGTGTATATTATAATTTATAATGCACACACTCATCTGCAAATAAATCAAATTTAGCGTTTGCATGCATATACATTACATTTTTTTGGTTCAATTTTTATACTCATTTATTTTTCACCTTTCACCTCTCTTGAGGTACACAATTACAGATTTCAGGCATAAATAAAAATACTATGCACTATGTATATACACGTTACGTTATAAATTATAAAAATAATTATTATGTAACGGTTGTAGTGTGTTGTTTACGGAATTAAAATTTTCGTAGAAATATTGATAATATTCTTGCCAAAGTTAGCTATGAAAAATACAGCGAGCTTTATTATTATGATGAGTGTTGAGTGTTGAACTTTGTTATGTTTATACTATGAAAATATTTATATAATCCTTTAATCTCATATCAACATTCAAGACATGGTACAATGGAGTGAAATAATCAATCCAACAGAACAAATGAACTAAGATGCTCATTGATGAGCATGATATGAGATGACGGTTATTGATGCCGAGTATAATATAATTCAAACATGTCCATAGTCAATGCATACCATTCAATATGTATAATGTATAATTTGATAATTGCACTTACGTACAAAAAAGCTAAACACAAGTAATTTTAATCCTAATAATATTTATTGCTAGTCATCGTTTTTTATTTATTTGTTTTTTGATTCCGTCTTAAATTTTTTAAAGAAATATTTTTTAACGTTTTAAATTGTAAAAAAAACAAGTACTTCACTATTTTTCTATAAGATGTAAGAAATACATGAAGACTTAATGTTATTAACGTATTCTCAGTTATAAATATCAACTGAATGCCTCGTCCTAGTATTCTCATCATTGCTATTGTGTGTGACGTTAAATTCTAACCAAATGAGACACCCAAATTCGAGAGGACTGCAAGAGTCTGAATTTCAAACATATTATTACGATTCTAGTGAAAAAACTTGATGTACACGTGGTGAAACCAAGAACAGTATGTGTTTTTACTCTGTGTATAAATAGACGTCTTTAGAATTTTGTTTTGGAATTCTAAAAAACCATTGGACGACAAAATCAAAAACAGAATGAAAAAAGTTGGACACAAAAGGATACTCGTAAAATCGTATAGTCGTAAAATGAACTCACTCGTTTTAATACTCAGTTCAACGATGACTTTTGGCCTTGCAATGGTCATCACTCTTTTCTTTGTGGGGCAAGGAAGGTCAGAACAATCCAGAAATCCAAGTTGGGCTCGTTTATGTGGAAAAGACGAAGAGAATCGATTAGTTTTGCAAGATATTTTCAGTGACCGCTGTCGAGCTGGTGGATGGTTTGGCGAGAGTAAAGTGAAGTGGAAATGTTTGTGTACAATGGGGCCTTGGGCTCTTCGATTCGGTTGGTGTCAAAGTGAGAAACCCGTCAATGGATTTTCATCAAATGGTTATGGTAGATTCACATCTCCTGAATTATCGTGCTTCCGAGTTGCCCAAGATGTAACTATCAATTATTTACAAAATAATATAAATTATAAATTCAACTTATAAATATTTTTTATCAATTATTACGTTTTACACTATAAAATATACACACAGATACGCAGAATATGCGTAGTGCGTAGTATAAAAAACGTTTGTTCTTTTTATTTTTCTTGTTTTTGAAAATTAGGTGACAAATGACCAAACTCTAGAAGGTATTCTAAATCTTGGTAAATGGAGTAATAGATTTAAAGAAGGTGCACCATTAATTTGGACAAAGGCAACTGGTGGAACTCTTCTCACAGCTCGTGATCTCAGCCTACCAAAAATTAAAAAAATCCCGTTGACGAATGCCACTTCTGTCTATGCATTAAGGAGTCTTCCAATGCCAAATAGTTTTTGGTCCATTCTCAACCCTGATACTCGAAAAGCTGTATGTCTCATGCCACCAAAAGAAGGAAACACTGATACACTCTTCAGTTACAAAATAGACCATTTGTGGAATGTTGGTCGAAGAACATTTCTAGATTTTATAATTAAAAAAGGTTGCCAGTCAGAAAAGAAGGAGGGTCAAAATTTGAAGCAGAACGACGATGCTGAAAATGAAATAACTTTTGATTGGGTTCAAGTTGAGCCCGAAAGTCTTCAAGAATTTGTTTTACCAAAACTGGATGTGAATAATATTGATCCAGATTGCTCAGAATGTCTTAGACTTGGATCTCCATTTGACCCTCCCGCAACCACTGAAAAATGTTATCCTAGTGACTTGGACAATATGACAGCACTTGCCAATGAAGTTGATTTACAGAGTGAGCGTCTAGCTCAGCATCTTGGTCAAAAAATTATGATGAATAAAACTGGATCAACTATTATTCATAACATGACGGAAATGACCTTTCTCACAAAAGGGGCGATCATGGCCTTTGGTGCTTGTGATATGAACTATATTCCTAAACAGTTTTATCAGTTTTTTCTTATCCTAGTGGAAGCTCTGCTATCGGAATCTTATGTCAAAAATCCACCTAATCAAATGAGTCCAGAGCATTTTGAACAAATCAACACAATTTTGGATACCTGTATGGCCAAGACTGAACCCATAAAAATTATTCCTGATAAATCCTGTCCGCCTACGGTAATTTAGTTTATTTAATGAAAATTTAATGATAAAAAATAATGAAATTTCTTGGTCCTCGTTATCGTGTGCTGTTGTAGTATTTTTAAACGAGGTTTTCTTTTCCATTTCAGTATGATTTGTATGAAGCACCAGGACTAGAAAAACCATTGAAAGCTGACATTTTTGAAGAAATCCTAGCTGATCCACGAAAACATGACTATGTTATGGAATTTATGTTCAAAATTGTCTCATTTCTCCATTACCATTGTTATACGTACTTTTCAGAAGCACCAATACTTCATGATTTTCTTCAGGTTCAACTGGAGAGCATTTTTCGAGATGACCTCCTTATGCGATGGTATTTCTAACTTAAAATTTTTAATGTTCGTACTTTGGTTTGTGGTTGTTTTGAATTTGAAAAAAAAAAAAGATTCCTATTTTTTTACTGTTTTTTATAGGATATACCCGTCAAACTCTTTTGCAATGCTTGACCATTTGTTTCGGATCCACTTTGATCTCAAAGTCACAATGGAAAATATGGAAAAGTGTGTCGTGATGACTCACCACATTAATAATTACAGAGGAGTTCTTAAAAAACCAATTAATCAACCTCATGTCAAAGTCAAACTTGATCGAAAGTAAGTCAAGTTTTTATTCTTGTTTTTTATGTTTTCGTACAAGGTACGTTATATATTAACGCTAGTTCACGTACCTTGGTTTCCGTATTTTCTTTTGAATATATTTGCCCTTTGCATGTCGTGTTTTGAATTTTCTATTTTTGAATTTTGAATAAAAAAATATGCTTTACGTACTTTATAGGAAACGATCACTGGATCCAGTGGGAGAAAGTCGAGTTGAACGTCAATATTTATCCAATTCCGTCTATTCTCCATATGACAGTTCAGATCGTTATAGTCGCCAACAGAAATATCTCACGACTGATGAATACCATCCAACAGCAACCCAAATTCCAAAATATCCACCGCACAATTACTACAACAATAATAAGCATAATAATAATAATAATCCGAGACAAAACGGAGTTTACCAACAAAAGTCAAAGTCCCAATCAAAACCGCAAAAGCCTTCCAACACTGTGTATAAATATGGGAGTAGAAAACACATTAATGACCAATTTGATGGACCCACGAAACCACATTCTGAGTATAGAGAATACAAAAGACCAGTTCGACAAAATCAGTATCAACAACCAGCACAAACTCCTATGCGAATGCAAATGCAGTCAAATGTTGTTGACTACAATGGAGACACTTCAACTATGAGACGGAATCAAAGACAAACATCTACCAACTACAATCCAAACCCAAATCCAAATCTGAATCACAAGAATAACCCAAGAGGACCTGAGTATCAAAGACAATATCAAGGTCAAGGGCCACCACAAAACAATGACTGGTCAACTGCTTCTTCACGTGACAGGGGAAATGATGCATATATGAGGTCACCTCGACAAAATTCCCAATATGTTCATCATGACTCGAGAACACCTGTCAGCCCTTCATATACAAAATCTGGACGCTCTGGAGCTGTGACACATCCGGTTCCAGATGGAGGAGAAGTTTATGTAGACTGGCCAAATTCTGGCGAACAACCTAATGGGGCTTCTGGAAAACCAGGAAAGGACTCTGGGGAAGTGTATGTAGATTGGCCAGAAGATGATCGTGGTGCCCCTGCTTCTGGTTCTAGAACAGGAAAATCTGGACGTACCATTTTAAAATCAAAATCCGGTAAATCTGTTGATCCTGAAGAGCCTTCAACTTCTGAATCACCACCTGAAGTAACTGAACCAACTGGAACGGGAGAAGGATCTGGAGATGGCGGTAGTGAGGAATGGCCTGAATATAATCAAACAACAGGAATTTTTCTCGGGGACAACAGTTTTGCATGTCTGGAGAGTCTGAGTGAATTTGTGGAAATAAATTCTCAGTATAATTTATATGACGATACATGTTGGGATTTGCCACCGAATGGCTTGAGGCCCAAGGCTACATATTTAGATCTATTTTAATTCTGTAATAAACTGATTTTGTCCACAATAAACATACAAGTAAAATTACATGTGCGCAAAAACACGCTTTTCTTTTTAATTTTCAATTTCAAATACAAAAAAATGCTTCTAGTTTTGAAATTATTGCGACAAAAACGCTACATAATATGTTTTTTTACGTAACCGTTGATTTGATTTCTTGGCAGTATTTGACATTTGATATTGGTCGATGCTTTGTATTATACATTATACATACATATTATAATTGAAAACCATTCTTTTATATTATATTATTATACTATAGTTATTAGTTATGTACAGCTCAGTTTGCGTCACTTCCCCCCGTTTGCATTTTTAGGGGATGCTTGAAATTACATATAGGTTTAGAAAAGTAGTACATAACTGTGTCGTCATTCACCATTCAACATAACAAATTACAGAGAACACGGTTTGTAATGATATATTGTGTAAAATATTATGTCTATTGTCTATCTTATACTTTCACCCTCTTTGTACGGGTTTTTAGTCTTTACAGGAGAGACAAGATAAAAAGTATACAAATTAATATATATAATATAATTGTGGCGTATTTAGGAATCAAAGTCCATGAGATTCATCCAACGGCTTGAAACTTGGAGTGCTTTTCCAGTAAATGAAATCAGATATGAGAAAAACGCCCAAAATTGCCCATTTAACATATGGTTGGGATCTATGGAATAAATAAATAGATTTCTCAACATTTGTCATCTTGTAGAATTTGAAACTTTTTTCTTTTTAAACAATTTTATACATTCTATAAAGGAAAGGGTATAATATATTGTATATTAGATAAAAAAGGGAAACATACAATCGAGCATATGAGTAGAACTGCCCTTGATATAGCAGTAATTTTGCCTTGATGATAAGAATTTGTTCCCGAAAATCTCGAGTCTCGGATGGCGGCGCTAATTTTGCATCTTCACGAGAAACACTAGCCAAACGATTTTCTCGAGGGCTTTCAACATC
This sequence comes from Sminthurinus aureus, assembly GCA_034698265.1. Classification (NCBI taxonomy): domain Eukaryota; kingdom Metazoa; phylum Arthropoda; class Collembola; order Symphypleona; family Katiannidae; genus Sminthurinus; species Sminthurinus aureus. The sequence goes on from JAQGBH010000488.1 coordinate 28,949, forward strand.
TTCCTTCAATTGCATCTAATATACATAAATAATAAATGCGTAGAAAAATTTTTTATAGAGCAAAAGTACGTTTATGGAAAAAGACAAATCTATATAATATGTTTCGCTATAACCTACATAGGTTTTTCCTAGATTATTTAAAGTGTTAACTGAATAGGTTTTGTGTACCGTTTCCTGTTGCTCATTTTCATTTGAACTACTGTCCGGCGTGTTTAACTCCAACAAGTTGGCTATATTATTATACAAACAACAAGAAAATGTTAAAACTTGACTAAATGCACATATTTTGACAGAAAATAGAAACTTTCGCTAAAACAAAAAACAGTGTATCACTTTCAAATTTCACATTATTTTCAAGTGTGTATCATTACCAAAAATGACAAAGGAGATGAATGTAATACAAAGTTTCGTATAACAGTCCAACCAAGTTTTTTCAGCCCATTTAGGTAATTTTACTTGCGAAATCTGACTATTGTCAACTACCAAGAGAGCGAACAACTATTGAAAAAAAGAAAGAAAAATTTGGTTTATATATGTAATGTACATAAGTTTTTTGAAACATTGAGTATTGAGTATTGGTAATTGAAAATGAAAACTAGAGAAAAAACTCCGTTCATGAATAAAATGTGTACATAAATGTAATATAATATGATTACACAGAGAGTAGCAGTTGCTGCACTTAATTTTGGACTTCCAAACCAGAAGCTAGAAATGGCAAGTAGAACAAGGAGAAGACAAGGAGAGTAAAATTCAGACTCATGTCGACCTAGAACACGTTTTAGTTGAATCTCTAGCGTTAATCTAGAATATTTCCCAACCACCGGTGCAACAGCAGACACAGTTTCATGTTTCAATTGAAACATTGAAAACTGGAAATCACCCGAAAAACCGGTTGATTCCACTGAAAATGTGACACTGGGTTTAGCTCTTGCCCACTCATATTTAATATCCTGAATTGCACTCGAGAAACTTTCCAGGTGGAGTGCACAAATAGGATTGTCAAAGGGAAATTCTTTGAGCTTCATGGGACACCTTGCAGTTACAGAAATTCGCATTGATTTTGTAACATCTCCATTTGATTTAAGCCGAGCCAATTCATTCGTGACAGTTGTCGAATGGAAGGACGATGTCACTTCATTAAGAAAATATGTGTCTGGAGCCCAAAGCTTCTGTATCAATGCACCTTCCAACTGAAATGTAAAATATAAAAGTACGGCAAATAACAAAGAATATTTATAAAAATACATAGAAAAAATTACGCAAACGGTAGCAAATTCCACAAAAAATGATGAAAAATGTTGGATAAATGATATTATTATTCAAGAGGCCATAATATAATAATATTTTGAATTTTGAAATTCTTACAGTGATATTTTGAACTTTTGGTCTTGGCATAAAGCTCAGTCTTTGATCTATCCATGACTGGCGGAAGTAAAAATCTACAGTAAATTCTTGGTTTGGAGTATTAATTTTTGAAATTGATAGAATATGGGCTGAGACAGAAACTTCAACGGGCCTTTCTCCGAAATTAGGACGGATATTTTTGTCATATCTTTCATTGAAAATAGACTTGAGTATGTCCTGTAGATCTTCTGAGCACCTATGAACATATTTATTTGCATACATATTTAATACATATATATATGATATATTTTATAAGTAACACATTTTGCATTCAGATTTCAGATTTCAGATCCATGTTTTTTTATATCAGTACTCCAACCGTATATACATGTGTACATTTTTTAGCAATAATAATTAATTATTTCAGCATTTATTAGAGACATTGGAATCATAAAATATCGTTTGTGGTTTATAGACTTACTGAACTCCAACTGCACACCAAAAGAAGAGTATACAAAAATAAATCTTCCACATTTTATTACTTGAACTGCACCCTGCACTACGAACTATACTATAAACTGACTGATGACTGATTGAAATTAATGTACCATCACTATTAAAACACTGAATAAATAATTATTGCTAAATCAATTACAATATGTAGAAAGTAAAAAAAATAATAATAACTACGCATTTATTATACAATAATAATTTATAATTTGAATTATCAGAGGTAGAGTGACTGATGATGAAAATATATTATTCTAGTATCTAGTACACGACATGCATTGAGCATTGACAGACTAAATACTAAATAGACGAGATGTTTTGAGTTTGTGGTTTACGAGAAGGGTGTCCGGCGAGTCTGTTTTGTCATTTAAGTATGCACATACACATAGAATTGGGACTAATTGAAATTGTGAGGGTGAGAAGATGCATGCTATAATAGTGTAGTACAGAAGAGATAAATAATACACATGTATCAGATATATAGTTATGGTTTTTGCTTGATTTTAGCATAATATTATACTTGAGACTTGAGAGTATCATGATGTTATGCTCTACTATCTCTATCCATCTCCGGATATTAAATTGACCTTGCTTTTTAATTCGTATCAAGAGACGAGATTTTCTGCCCTCACTTTGTAACTTTTTTTTAGTCTGTATGAGCTGAGAGGCTCTAGTATCTAGTACTGTCCAGTGTACATGTACTTATGTACACTATTATTATTCTTGATATCAATGAATACTTTCTTTTTTATACAGACTTTACATATTTTACATTTCAGTAAGTACGAGTCTAGTGTCTAGTACTTGTAGTTTGTAGTGGTATTTTACCACATTTTCCACAAACTAAATATTTATTATTTTTTGTTGTACCTGACAAAGTACAATGTTCATGTACATTTTATGCATGGTACATAGTACAATCTGATGTTATCGATTTCTCGATACTCAACACACATGAGAGACATTTCTTGCACACTTTTTGCAGAATAAAATGGTAATGAATTTAGGCTTTTCGTAGTAATGAGCCCATTTTTGTATCATATTAGCACTAGGATTTACACAAAACTTGAGAATGACTTCAGAAAATGGTTTGAATTGACGCAGCCCATCAGGTGAAAAGGCGAGGAAAAAACGTGTACTTACAAAAAAATACATGCTATGTAATATGTAATATACAGAGTAATCTTGTGTATGTATTTATTATTTATTTAGGATATTTACGGTTTCATCGATTGACTATATATTATGTAGCTATTTGACGTGTATAGTACAAAAGGGGTAGTAATAAACAATAATAATTATCAAGCTTTTTTCTTTGCCTTAGTTGTGTATTATGTATTTGTTATGAAATTTCAAATTTCAAGCGTCGTTTCGATTTTCGAGTGAAAGAAAGAACCAAAACTCGTATATACGTGTAACTCAGATTTGTGGATTATGGTTTACGGGTGCTTATGTATAATATTCTGAAATTTGTGCTTGCAAATGTTTGATGCAGCGCACCGGTGGTATTTTGTTTGTATTTTGTAGATTATATTTTAATTGAAGTTGCAAATGAACTGTTAGTACGATGTATCTATATTCGATGAAAAATTATTTTTTGCTCATTAGTGCAATATCCTGTGTCTTCTTCATCTCCTTCTTCATATAATTATCCATAAAGAGATAGTCCAATCCAATAATGTCTTGAACAAGATCTTGAAGCAACGACGGCCAAACTTTGTCCAGCATGTCTAATTTTTCAAGTATCTCAGCTCCAGATTTAATAATTTTTATTGGAGTTTCGGTTTTGTCTTTTCGACGATCCTTCTCCTAATCGAATAAATCGAATATAATATAGTTGATTATTTATTCTCATGGTGCATAATAACTGAGAATTAATAAACATATAAAATAGGTAATCAGTGGAATTTACCAAAGTAGGTGGTGAATAAACTAAGGCTTCTTTCCCAATAACATCCAGTAGAACAGGGTCATCGTCCCACGACGTGCATGGGTTATTCTGTGGCTCGTTTCCTGTTTTTCGACGACCTAGAATACAATGTACAATGTATTGTCAATGAATTACACCAAAAAATTGCGAAAATATGTATATTTGTGTGAGAACGTTACGCGTTTTATATTTTTTATTGTTATTTATAATTTCTGATTTCTGTGTACATACCAGAATCGTCAGAAGAACCAGAAGGCGAGCAGCTGCAGAAACAGTGATTGTTATGAAGTCGTTTAGCTAGGGGTGTTAAAGCAGTTTGTGGAAGACAAGATAAGGCAACCTTTTATAAAAACAATTAATAATTTATTACCCCACTGGCACCAAAATTCAAGACACAGTAATAAATAATGACTGTACAGTACAACATTATTAGCAATTAGCAATAAGTAATAAGTAATTAGTAAGCATGGACGTAAAGAATATCAACAGATTAAAATTATTATTACATAGCCTAATGATTCAAAGGCTTTGGCTGGTGCATGTAAAACCCCTCCGCGGTACTCAGATGCAACCTACATAATTTGATTGTGAAAATACTTATAATTTAGAATTTAGAATACCTACCATTTTGGTCTCATTTCTAGATAGTTTTATGATAATTATTTTTGAATAATAACGATTTTTCACCTCTTTCCCATTTATATTCTGCAGTCCCCAATGTGCTAATCGATATGCGGCGTAGCTTTGCCATAGTTCATTTGTAACAATTGGATTTCCTTCCTTCGTAATTTGTAATGTAGTTAATCCTTGTAGATCTGAGAGGGCATTTAATTGGGCAAGGGTACACAGATTATTCGCCCTATGTAAAAAAAATATTATGATATAAAAATTTGTATTTTTTACTGCAATCTCTTGTCGTGTTATTATATTTTCAATCTGACCAAAAGAGAAATATATTCTGTTTTCTGTGTTTTACAATTCATTGAACTCGAGTCACTAATACATATATATGTAGGTTATTAATTGACATTTGACATTGCGTGAGGTCAGTGAAAATGGTATGCAAATTTTACCTAAATTGAAAATGTTCCAAGTTTGGGTAGATTTGACGAAATTTGCCAAAGAAGGGAATAATGGTATCAAAGGAAATGTAATGAAATTTTGCAGTCGTCACATTTGCTGTAAGGCTGGTTGGAAATCCCTTTTGAGTAAATTCAAAATTCAAAATGTGTCATACAAAAATGTTTTCTCAGTAATAAAATATACAAAATCCTTTATTGTATATGCTTCGAAATATTTTTAATTAGTCTAACCATTAAAGTGTATTTGAGTGCTCCCTGTCCATAAATATTCAAGATTTTTCCATCAATTTCCACTAAATAATCTGTCCCTTGTTTCTTCATAGCCGAGCTGAGAGCTGTAGAAGTTGAAGAAGGACTCAATTCCGAAATTGATACCGCAGAATCACATCTTTTCAGTACTCTATTAGAATTTCTAATTCCATCTCGATTAACTGTTTGTGGTCGTCGACCAGAGGAAAAACCAGTAGTAGATTGCCCTTTTGAACTTGTAACTCCGGTACGATCTCTCTGCAATTTCATTAAAAAAATCATAGAAAAAATTACACTTTGATTTCATATTTTGTATTTTATATTCCAAAGAAAATTATTTCGGATGATTAATTTTGCTTTACCTTAAATTTTCTATTTCTAGGAAAGAATTTTCGATGAAATTGATGACCTCTGGATTCCGTATTTGTATTACTTTTAAAATTCATTATGCTGGACGTGTCATCATCGGAACTGTCTGATTCAGAAGACGGGATTCGCACATCAAAACTTGCACTTCGATGCGTATGGCTTCTCTTGAAGGATAATAAGGCGTCTTTACTACGACCATCAATATTATTATTTGTACGAAGTTGAGGCTGTGAAGATTTTGAAATGTCAATGGCAGAGGAAGCTCGAAGATTTGCTGCAGAAGAAGAAGACGAAGGAGAAGAAGAAGAATTTGAGGCATCAACATTTGGCACTGATAAATTGGAACTGGTTTGTGGCTCCGCAAGAATATTACTATTATTATTTAGAGTTAAATTAGTGGATGGAGATGTGAGAGAGAATGTGGATAGACTTCGTCTTAAAACTCGATTTGACTCTTTGATTCGTTTTTGGGTGAGTACAGTCTCCAACTTCTCCAGAATTAAAGCTTCTGTATCAGGTTTATTATTAACATCATTTATATCATCTTTATTATTATTAGAACTCATATTTTTTGTATTGTCAAGTTTGTTAGCATTAGAATTTTGTACAGTTTTCTCTCCGCCAAGCTTGTCATTATTTGTTAGATTATTATTAGATACGCTATTTTCTAATTCCTTAATGTTTGTATTCACTAGCTCATTTATAGTTTTTGTTACATCCTTTGGGATTTCGTCACTAGCAGATGTTTCATCCATGAAATCGGTATCATTTTGTTGGATGAGGGATTCAAATTTATCGTCATCTTCATCCTCTTGTTCCACTGCATTTTCATTGTCATCATCATCATTGTCATTTTCATCTTCTCCTCCCATTTCAAGTTTCATTCGAATTCGGCTACCAATTGAGGATTCATTGGCTAGTTTACATTCAATAGTATTTTCCATATTTTGTACTTCCTCATCATTATCTTGATTATCTTCATCCTCTTCAACTTCTTCAATGGCATCGTCTCCATTTAATTTTTGAAGGTTAAATTGAAATTCTCTCCCTAATTTTTTCTCAACTCTCGACCTTGATTTATTGGTAAATTTGGTAGTTGATTTAGTCTGAATCTTTGTAGATTTTCCATTTCCCCCATTTAATTTACTATGAGATTTAATAACTACAGATTTAATATTACTTTTATTATTATTATTTTCTTTTTGCGAGGTGTGATTCGGACCAAAATCTTTCTCTGTTTTTTTATTTTCACCACCATCTTTAATTATTTTATTATAATCCAGATTGTCATTCAGATTTTCTGAATCTTCAATATCCTTTTTAACTATTAGATCACGATTAAATTCCTCTTTGTTTTCCATTGGATTCCCTTCCTGAAAACGCATTACTGGACGAACCACGGCAATTTTAGATGGATTTTTTTGTGTATTTTGTATGGTTTGTTCTTGCTTCTCTTTGATTTTTTGAATTGGATCAAGAAGTTTATCCGTTCTTTCCTGCGGAATTTCATCATCCGAACATTTTTCTTCTGTTTCTTTCTCTTCATCTTTGGGCTGCTCATTTTGATTTTGTTCTACAAGTTTTTCATTTGAAGGAGGCGACTCGGATGATTTCAAGTCAGCCATAGGTATTGAAGAAATTTTAGTGAAAATGGATTTTCCATCATTTGAAACTTTGATAATATTTTCTCCTTTATTATTTGAGTGTAAATGAATTTGATATGATTTGATATTTGAATTTGTACTAGTACAATTATTCACAGGTATATTATTTAATTTTGTTTGTTTACTTTCATCAGGATCCGATTTTCCTATGTGTTCTACAGGTTTTTTTTCACTTTTAGTTACAACTGTATTTTGAATTTCTGTGGATGCGGATGGTAAAATATTTTCCGTTTCCTGATTTTCATGGTCATTGTCATTGTCATGAGATAAATCTTTTGAATTGGAATTTTTAACAAAGTTTTTGACGGATTGCCATCGACGCCTTGCCTCTACAATAATTTCCTCTCTGGATTTTGGAATGGGAACACGGACTTTTGTTATGTCATTTTTACTGTTGTTTTTCTTTTCCTCCTCTTCAGCGATTCTTTTGCGATGCCATATTTTTGCTTCTATTCTTTGTTGATCCATCACGGTTTCTCTATCTAAAATATCAAGCCATGGGAAGAGGGTGAGAACTTGACTTGTGTAATCTGGAGCAGTACACAGAGGATTTGGATCCAGTAGGATTTCTTGGAGAAAAACAAGTTTTCTTAATGGATAAAGACAAGCGGGTGTGGATAATTCATTGTTTGCCAACAATAGTTTCTTCAAATGTGGAGCTTTTTGAAGTCCTTCCAAATTTCTTATTCGGTTTCTCTTCAAATTTAATTCCGTGAGAGATAAGAGTCCATATGAGCCGAGGCGAATAGTTTTGAAATTATTCCCAGCCAAATTTAGTACTCGGAGAGAAGTTAAACATCCAATATTATCCACATATCTCAGTTGATTTCCATGTAAATCTAGGACTTCAAGACGTTTTAAACCATCTAGACCCTCGATACGACGGATTCTAAATTCAAATATAATAAATTATAATATATTATATAAAATAGAGTTTTATTATTTAAAAAAATTATTTTAAACAACAGTGCACATATGATGTAATTAAAAAGCAAGATAATAAAATATTTCTTGTACCGATTTTTTCCTAAAAGTAAAACTCTCAGTGAATTTAATCCTTGAAGTCCACTTATCCTTTCAATCCGATTGTCATAAAGATCAAGTACAACCAAGTGATTGAGTGAAGGTACATTTTCAAGCCGGCTTATTAAATTATGTTGAAGGGACAGTAATTTCAAATGTGGTTCCGTCAAAGGGCTTACTAATGGAAATTGTTTAAGGCTACATTTATCCAGTCGTATAGTATCCGGATTCCGTTGTTTTTCCTCATCCGTCCTTATTACTTGCATACGCTCAGTTGAAGACATGGAGTGTGGATGACCTGTTCCGGACGGCAAGGAAGTTGTTGATTTTCCAATTGTTGTACTACTGAGGAGAAGAGAGGAGACTGGGACGAGTCTAATGCCATCATCATTTGGTAAGGGATCATCCATATTTCTTCCTCCTTCGGTTTTTGTTACGTCACTCAATGTCAATCCATTTAAATTTGATGCAGGCTTCTTTATATCATTTATTGTCAATGTCTTTTCAATTTTCCCCAACCCTTTTCCATTCTTCCCATGATGATGATGGTGATTTGTATCTCCTCGTTTTGATTTAACACTTGACTTTTTACTAGTCACAGTTTTTGTATAGTTTACTGGGACTTGTGATTGTGATTGGGAATTGGATGTTGATTCTCTTGTAGATTTTGCTCCATCATCATTATTATTACTAGTTTCAGGCATAGAGATTTTCGTAGATGTTTTATCATCATGTCCCGTAAAATGTTTGCGATAGCGATTTGACCGAATTAGTCGAGTTGTCGAAGTTGTTGCGGATGTAGAGGAAGAAATAGCGTTCAAATTGGAGGTAGATTTTGAAGTAGAAGTGGATGAAGAGAGATTGATCGATGAGAGGTTGATGAGGGACGGGATGGATTTTGCGAAACGTTTGGCACTGTGTGATGTTTTGGGCTTTGGAAGTGATGTAGGTGGTAACCATTTATTAATCTGTCAGTCACAATTTCCGAAATAATAATTAATCAATGATAAAATGCACTTAATTTTGAAAAAAGCTTTTTTATTTTTAGACCATTTTTATTTAAATTTTGAATAGTGAATTTCCATTTTTTATCAAGATAATAAATAATTAATAATAATAATTATTGACTTGAATTTAGTTATAACAAATATAGATAGATAAAAAAACATACTTGATTTCCAATCTCCTCATTATTCCCCTGAGATGTTGGAAAGGTGATGAAATTGACGGGATGTTCACTTCTTGGTGGTGGAAGAAGTAGATATTGAAAATTTGTCGCCGGATTGACACCATTGACATCATGATTTTGCACTTGGATTTGATTCAGAGTATGGGGTCTTGCGGATTTTGATGGGTTTAAATGTGAGTTTGAGGAATTTGAATTATTTTTCTTAAAGTTCCACGGTACTTTTCCATTGCTAAAGTATTTACTATAGTTATTTGTTGCCGTTGAAGACTCATTATTTTGTAAACTGTTTAAAGTTGTAAGGGTTGCTCCAGCAGTTTTTGCACGGGTTTTACTCGTGTTCATTCTAATTAAATCCTATAAAAGCTATATGAATAATAATTATTATTATTATTATTATTATCAATATAAAGGAAAAATAAATTTTATGTATTTTATTTTATTTGTCACAAATCACATTCTTGCTAATTTATGGTAAAGAAAAATTAAATCATGAAATCTTTTGATTTCCGATCCGCGGATTTGATGTTCACTCAGAATTCAGAATTTTGAAAGTTGACACTTGGAAAGCTAAAATACACTTTCTCTTTTCTCACACCACACACACAGTACATTTGATGATGATGATATGTATTATTATCGTATAAACTTTCTCCGGTCATGATTTTGCACTGTATTGACTTGAGAATGGTGCAAAATTGAAGAGTCAAAAGTTGAGTTGTTGAATTGACTTAATATCATAATAAAATAATGATAATGGTAATAACATGATGGACTACATTTCACCTTTCACGTTCTCACATGTGCACATGTTGCAAAAATATAGGCAAAAGTAAATGGTGAGGAACTTTTTTCTTTCTTTCTTCTTTCTCTGAATTTTTCCCGTCTGTCCACTCGCTCTTCTTGTTCTTGTTGGTTCAATGGACGGATCGGTCTCTCTATGTGTGTTTTTGTGTTACTATATGCTGTATGTTTGGATTGTAAATTGGAATCATGTGTACTGTGTACGTGAAATAGAATCGACATAAAGTATAAAGCAAACGTTTCTTCGTAGGTTATTTGAATGCGGATACTTTGTACTGGTCGGTGTAGGCTATAAGCTAGAAAATTATATGGGGGAGCTCTTCACTCTTGTCTACCTTATTAGACTATATATTCTGTACCTGTAGTTCTGGATTTTGGACTGGACTGTGGACGGCTAGAAACTAGAACCTTTGGAAGGGAATAAAAGGAGAAATCAACACGTCCAAACACACAAACAGAGTTTGGAGCTTTGAGCTCAGTTGAACGTATGAGCGACGAGCAGGTGAAAATGAAAAGGAAGACTGTGGCGTGTATCCTGCGTTTTATGCTGTATGCTGCATATAGTATGCATTACATACAACACAATTACACACATTTCCTACATCTAAACTCTCTACTTTACACCATCAGCTGTACACCATTTCAAGTTTCAAGTCATAATGAAACTGAAAAATATTTTAGTTTGTACTTTATACTCTCATTTGTGTTCATCATTTATGAAAAAGGGGGAGAAAGTTTCAAAAGTTGATGTTGTTGATTGTGGATGATGATGATGGTGCTGGCGATTGACGATGATGTCAAGTCCAATTTGACTCATTGTTCCATGTGTCTTTCTTTGATTTCCTTTGAGGGCTTGAGAGTTGGGAGTGCATAAGAAATATTATGGTGTGTGGTGTGTAGTGTGTGCGGACTGCAGAAGTCTACAAAATCCTAAAGAAAAAGAAAAAGGAGGTGCCTGGCACTCACAGTCACCAACTTTTTTGATTTCGGTTTTGTAAAGTCGTCGTCGTTGTCGAATCGATCCCCCTCGATAAATTTTCTGTGTAAAATGTTTCCCTGCATCATGCACACAGTGGAAATCGTGTAAAGTTGATAAAGGAAGGAAGAAGAAAGGTACAGACTACAGGTACATTGTAAATTGTACATTACGAGTAGCGGTAGGTTGGTAGTTGGCATCTAGTATCTAGTATCTATTGTGGATTGTGAAATGCATTGCAGTCTGCACTCACAATTCACAAGTCAGTGACTGATGGGAAAACTTCAAAGCTCTACTCCATTCCTCAAATGAACTGACTTCATGCACATTTTTGAAACTTTTGAATTGATTTGATACCTGATACCAATAAATATTTTCCCTATAAAATTATTGGATGGAATACACGGAATACGGAGATACATATATTCTATATCAGAAATGTATATTACTGCATACCCATGCCATGGTTTGTTTGCAAGTTATTAGGATTTTTATGCTACTAGTTTGTTCGTTTTCAAATTATCTTACCTGTCATCTTTGATCGGGATGAGATGATTTTTCTATCCTCATTTTCTTGACCTACATTTCCTGTTCACTTTTCATTTCCTACTACTCTGTATGCTATGTATGTAATATGCACACTGTACACTGTACAAAAAATGGAAGTCAACAGCTATACTAATGATTTTATATTTTATAATGTTTTATCTATAGTCTGTATAGTGTAGCTCTCTTAGAAAGCACACGTGGATTTGAAACTACATACTTATATAATGTACATTGTACACTACTCTGTACTCTATATTGAAAGTTAAAAGAGGACTGCTGAAATTCTATCCAGAAAACCTAGAGGAAGAATGATATTAATCATTAATCATAGTCCAAAGTAGCTCGAGTTCTGATTTTGAACTGGTAAAAAACGTGGGTGTACTCGGTACATTGTACAAAGCTGCACTGTATTACCGTGTTTCTGTTTTTACTCTGTGTACTCTTTTGGACTCACAATATTTGATAGCAAAAAGGAGAAAGTCTCACATTCTACTTTAAATTCATTTTTACCTTCATTCTCAATACATACAGTTAATTGATGGGTGAATAAACCATAAATGTAGTGAGAGTGAACAGTAAAACGCATTATATAATTTTTATATTTTATATATATTATAGAAAAGGGGCAAGTAATAAATTGAAATCAAAGATGTATAAAAAAAACTGTGGGTATCTGTTTTGAAATACTTAACCTAACATCTAACATGTGTACATAGCATAGTTTAGATTTTAGATTATAGACTTCCTTTGTAGAATAAAGAGACTCATACATGCATAATGCATAACGCATGTATACAGTTCAAAGTTCAAAGTGCAAAGTAAAAAACAACAATAATGACTAATTACCATTCACCATGATTATAAAGCGAATCCGAAAAATTTGCTCGACTTCTCTGCGGCATGCGAAATACGAAATTCAAAAGGGTGAAAGTCGTATCACATGTATTATGTATTATGCATATATTTTGCTAACCTATGAGTTAGTAGTACACACATGTATTATTATCATATTATCAAATTAGGGCAGGATTGGGAATTGAGAATTGAGACTGACCGTGTGCTGTGTGCGTGTCTGAATTGACTTGGTTTTTATTTCCTTTGTTTTGTGCGTGCAACATACCAATGATGCTGGATACTGGAGAAAGGTAGCCTGGAAAATGGAAAGTGAGTAGAGAGTACGGCTAAGGAAAATGTATGGATCAAGATAAAATAAATGAAGACATTTTGTACTTTGTCTCCAATTTTGAAAGCGTTGAGAATTCAGAATTCAAAATATCCAAATTACAGAGAGGATTTTACTGTTCCAAAGGTAAACATTACACAGGATTAAAATATATTGTTGATCAGATTTTGTAAATTATATAGCTATCAGTTATCACATATCACATTATACAGATTCGCAGGAATGCTGGTATTTTGTATTTTTAGTATGCCATTTTATTATCACTAGACTTATTATTAGTATTTGTATTGGTATGTATAAAGTATAGTTTGTTTCAATAATGAGTAACAATAAAAATTCAAGCTCGATCATCCAAAAATTATGCCTTTCCAGTTTATGTACACCGTACAGTGTACAGTGTATAGTTTCTCTCACAAATAATTATACCTATGTATAATTTTTAACTTATCAATTTACGTGATATTTAAATTAGGCTTATTATCTAGCATAATACTAACATTAAATAAGCAGCAGTATATTATATTTTACATTGTATTTAAACAAGTATTCATGCAGAGTACAATAATTAGTATGAATGATAATATTTTGAGCTACAATTGTACTTACAATTTACACTTTACCATAATATTTTTATTTTTTATCTGCATTTTGCATAAAAACTAACAAAACCTTTATCTTTATTATTTAACGATATGTGTGTATTTTTATACACATTTATTCAAGATTCAAGCTCAACTGTGACTGTTTTACACTTAAAAAAATGTACCCTCTAATTTTAGCTGAGAATGACTAGTAAGTAATTGCAGGCTGTCAGTATCATTAGATTGGGTGTATCAATTGTGATGAGTCCTAAATTCCCAAATTGAAACCCAAAGGGCCGAATTGTTCTCATTGTTCTCTGCAAATACGCCGTTTCTGAATATCTCACAGCCCGTACCACTCGTTCTCTTCGTTGAAGCTCCTTAACCTGTTGTTTTCCAATTATCTTCATTCGTTCAATAAGTGTGAGTCGTTCTGCCATTGTGGATGACGAGGTTGAAGACGGATCATCTTGATTTGGATTTTGGCTTTGCCTTCTCTCCGGCTCAAACTCTAGGGAAAATCCTCGATGAGACGAGATACGATTTTGAACTTGTTGAGAAAGTCGATGGATATTGGCTACTTGGGACAGAGCGACAATGATCATAACAATAAATACAAATAGAGAGAGGCCTGGGAAGAATAAGTAGATGATGATCGGCAGATATTCGTATGCAGTGAGGGACACGTATGTAAAAACTAGGAGACCAAAAGTCATCGAAACGACGTAAAATGGAAAGTAGATGTATCTGAGATATCCATTAGCATAGACATTTACCAGCTGTAAATGACGGTAGTAGATGAGAAATTGCTCGAGTCTGGAGGAAAATCTAGGGTAAAAAAATAGACATGTAAAATATGTTAAAAACGCGTTTTAAATGTATTTTACCTGATGTGTAATTTATAAATCGGCAACTCTTGTAGTATATTTGAGATTTGATATTTGATGATATTTTACTTTAACATAATTTTATTTTTTTCATTATTTAAAAACTTACTCATATTTTCCCTTATTATGGACTGAATGAAATGTAGCATGTTTATCAAAATCCTTGAGTTGAATTTTGAACGTCACAATGATGACGATGAGGAAATACACCGAGACGATGCACAGTGTCAGGTCGATGAAAGCACAGGAGATTTGAGCCATCAACAGAGAAATTTGTACAAAGTCCACAGGCTGATCTTTATACACTTTGAGTCGGAACTCAAATGTAGAGACGATGCTAATGAGCACATGAGCCGAATATGAGGCGTAAAAAGCACCGATAATTGCCAAGATTCCCTCTGCCGAGTAATACCAAGCAGATTTCTTCTTTTTCTGATGAATCATGGTTAATTTGACAGAGGAACTGAATCTTGATCCTTGAAATTTCTTTACTGCAGAATTCATGTTTCTCCTCATTTGGAGCTGATGATCCTTTTGAAAATATCTTTGTGTTCTTTCGACATCATTCAAGAGAATAATGAGATCATCCACTGAGAAGAGTAGAGTTGTCTTCAGTATCAGGGCAAAACTTGAGGCTACCACAAAAATAGCATGACCACTGAAATATATGTCAACCTCCAGATGACGATGATAGTTTCCTGGAATTATTACATTACTATCTTTTTCTGATTCATCTTGATCACCACCAGGAACCGGATTAGATTGAAATGACACGATCATTGGTTTCAGGAAAAAGTGCCATTTGTAAATATTCAGTATGTAGAAAATGACTGTGAGAAAGTAGTACAGACGAAGTTGCCATGATTTTGTAAATTTTTCAAATCTTCTCTCCAGTATAGACTCAAAAAATGGTCCGTTCTTAGTTTCACTAACTGAATCTGGATCTGGATCTCCATTTAATTGATTATAGTTATTATCGTTAATATTATTAGTCTCAACTGGATTCACACCGTTTCCCTTGATTTCAACAACTTGGAAAGGGATAAGCTTCAGAAATGTGGCGAGTTTAATCATCAAGTAGAAAAGAGTGAGACATTTCTCTCCAAGCTCCATCCGGGACAGTTTTAAACATTTTGGGATTTTGAAATATTGGGAAAAACCACAACAGTCTCTCAAGATGAACATTATTCTTGGAGTTCTACTAGTAAATTGAACTTGTATAAAGTTTTGGACAGAGTTTTCCATTATTCGTATCATGATCACACTAAACACAAAAACTAAAGTAAAATTTTGATGCACAATAAACAATAATAATTCAAAATTGAAAACAACGGGAAATTGGAAAGAAAATAGAGGACACAAGAAAAACAATAATAATTGTTTTATTTTGATAGCGAATGACGAATGACGATTGAGTGAATGATCAAAGGTGAAAGTCAAACTGCAAAACTTTTTATATCTATTCTGCAAAATGGAAAGGAGAATCTACACAAACAAAAACCCAATAAAATTAGGGGTTGTTTTTAGCTAAAAACAAGTGTATGTATAAAGTATAATGTGTTTGTTGGCTGTTGGTTTGTGTTTTATGCTATACGAATGTCTATGTATAAGTTGTTGTTCACTGTTTAGGCGTCTACTTCAGCAATTAAGTTTTGAGTTTTGTCCTCGACCGTTCTTTTCAAAGTCGAAGGAAAGAATACGAAGAAAATATCCAAGAACGTATTCCTGTTGAGTGTAATAAAGTAAAAAGTATAGAGATAATATAGATACAGATAAACTATGCAATATACAATGTATTTCTACATTGTATCTATGTGGAAAATGGGTCTAATATAAATAATTACTTGATGTTAAAAAAGTTGGACACGGGTGGAGGAAGAAGAAAATGGAAAACTTTGGATACGCGTGGCTCATCGAATTCATTGTTTTATAGAACACCCGCCAAATGGCGAGTCCTTAAGAAAAATTACACGAGTCTTAAAGTTTACAACAACAAAAATGACAAAGCTGTTTTCAAAACGTTCGGGTTTCTGAATGTGAAAAGAATTTTTTTATACGGATGCGGATTTTATGCAATGCTGATAATTGCTAGACATTGGACATATTGATCTTTTTTTCTGTACATTTTCGAGTGTTTTTGTTGTTGGAGCACTTCCTCGTTCAAAACAATTATAATTCCCGTTGGTTATGGTTTTGATTTTTGATATGACTTGGGTCCGAGAAAAGGAAAATGATAGCCTATCTACGCTTGTTTATATGCACAATTCCTGGTCACAGTAACTTCCCTCATATGAATTAACATGGAGTAATAATTGAATTTTTATTATTTCATGCATTTTATAGCAAGCTGCGTTCCAAAAACTAGGTAGGAAATGGGAACACATTTGAAATATGGATAATGTGTTGCATATTGTATTTATGTATGTATTATGCATGAATGCGTAGCTTCTTTCTTTTCCTTTATATAGACATCTTTACAGTACACAAAGTACACAATACACAGTCTATGTAGAGTCTATGTCTAACGTCTAGTCTTATTTGAGCAAGTGTGTCTTTCATTTGTCGTTGCATTATGTGCGGCTGAAAGTGACAGTAAAAACTGAGACGGTTGTGTCTCAAGTCTGAAGTGAAAGCGAGACTGTATAGGTAAACAAAGTATGGGTTATAACCGCAATGTAATTTGTAAAAATGATTCTAATTGTGGAATCAGAGACTTTGAAACTAAACCAAATGTAGAATAGACAAGTGTCCATAATTTTCAGCAATTATTGGTCACACTGTACACTATACATGTGAACTATACAGTTGTATAAAATGTTTATTGGCTATGAAGTAATATTATTGATCATTTATCATAATACGACATCGAGAAAATTAGAAATCACTTTTGACTACTAAGTCTTAAACTTTATAAACTTTATTGTTTGTTTTCGAAACAAAACCACTATAATAGTTGTGTACTTTCTTACTCATAAAGTTCATATTTGTAATCATCCCAAAAGTTCATGCGTCGTCTCAAACGTCTAGTCGTTTTCACTTCGTCGTCTAACACAAACCATTTTGTACCGTTGTCTGCTACTTTGATCGGTTCCCATTCTGTTAACTCTGGCTTTCTGCAATTTTCACGTAATTTATAACACGGAGAATACAAATCACACAACAGGTTTAAAAATCAGAATGTATATGTATTTTGTATACATACTGAAAACTGAAATAGGTGAAATTGAGAAAAAACATACCCGAATGTGGCAAAATTAACCCAGTTTTTTACAAGCTTCTGTGAGAATTTTGTATATGGGCTCCCAATTGGTATTTCTGGATATCCATTGTACAAGAATAAAAACTGTAAGGACGAATGGACCATGATATTTCATAATAATAAATAACATAATGTAATGTTTATAGTTTATTTATTACTTTTTTGAATTTGCATATTTCATATTTGTATATATACCTGCAAATCATCGGCGTGGTTGGGTTCTGGTGTAAATAAGACAGCAAAGATGTACATATAAATGTATAAAGAGAAAAGCGATGGACGTAATGATTTCAAATGGGATATTATTTTAAATTTTGAATGATAGCAAAATGTATTTAGTTTAAATGGAATACCAAATGGAGGGCTAAAGCCTTCAAGATTTGCATAGCTCTTTGCTGCTTCCTTCGTCAACCAGTAGAGATATGTGGGACTGTGTTTTGCATGAGATAACGCTGTTAATTTTGTTCCATGATTCCACTTTATATCCGAAAGAAGGTTGGCCAATCTCTGTCTCGTTTCATTCCCAATTTGTCTACTTCCAAAGTAAAATTTTTGAATCCTATTTGAAGTCTCAACACTTGGTGGGTGTCGAAACGTAACTTGTTTTGGTAGCATTGTTGCGAAATCTTCATTCAAGTTGTCGACTAACTCTGGGTCTCTTAATATATCTGTGGATAGAATTGAAATTCCCGTAAAGTAAACACATGTTTACTTTTCATACACATACATCCGTATGCAGAATGTAGAGCACTATAATCTCAAATACTATAATATAATTATTTGGTTTTAATATGTACAAGGTGCAATGCACATGTGTAATTAAAGTTACATACCCAGAGCAGATCCTATTTCTTCTTGTGAAGTATCACCTACACACATACACATAAAATATATAATACATACACACATAAAAAGACAGTACGTTTCATTTTTGCTTTTTTGAACTCTAAAGCATGAATCTATTTATCTTGTTATCTTTTATCACAGCTATAATATGAGACATAAAACTGTTTTCTTTTTTGTATCAGCATATACCTATGATAAGCGGGACTTTCACTGGATAATCTTCCTGTTGCATCAATTTGTACGGATAATCCGTTAGGAAGACATTAGTCAAATCTCCATCTGCTGGAATGTACTCAATGGTGGGGGCAAAGAAAATGTAAGGACTTTGAACAAGTGCCAAGTCCTCTGCAGGTACGTTTCGCAGACAGTTTACAAGTTCTTTAGTAGTTGAGGGTTGAGGACAGCCCATTTCGATTCCAAGATTAACTGCGATACTTTTGGGATTGGGGAGTATTGCACTTTTGTTTCATAGAAAGTTATGCAAAATATTAGACAATCTACAACATACAATGCATTTTATTATTTTATCGGAAATGTGAAATTTATGTTTCGCTATAGTCTATAGTGTATACACTTCACTTTGAGCTTTGAGCACGCTTGTAATTTGTGAAAAATCTTTTATTACCCTTGTACAATTGCTGTTCCACTTTGCAAAATTGCTCCAGAAAATAAACCTGTTGAACCATGAATAATTAGCACATAAAACTTCAAGCCACAGAAGCACATTAAAAATATACTACATTCATCAAAAATAATTTGAAGCTTTTACTTGCTAACTAGCTTCATTATTATCATACCAATAGACATTTTGGACAGCAATAAAGCGTGAACCATCATTGCCCCAGACGAATTTCCAAACACCGTAACTTTCGTTGGATCCCCAGAGAAGAATGAAATGTTATCTTTAATCCATTTCAGAGCCATTATAACGTCTTTGAATGCCGCATTTCCAGGAGCTTCTTCATCCTCAGTATTGAGGAATCCTAAAGTTTATCAATTTAACAATTTTATATTGAATTAGACAATAAACATTGTAGACAGAATCAAATTAAAAAAATGAAACTCTACTTTAGTAATCTCTAAAAATATTTATATTTGAATGTAAAGAAACCGAAAGATCCAAGTCGATATTGAACGGTGACTACAATGACCGGCTCGTCTTCAAAGTAATCTGCTCCATAGCGGCTAGCATTTCCTGTGCTAAACTCTCCTACAAAATCAGAAAAATTCCAATTTAAAACATTATTCGTTCGTGTTGTGTATGATGTATTGTTCCTTTATGATTTATGAGAGTTGGAATTTGGAATCATAAAATATGAAATGTATTATATCAACCTCCATGAACGTAGAAAAGAACTGGATAACTTTCACTCTCTGTTAAGTTCACACTTGGATCTCCTTTACTGTTCTTTGAAATTACGGAAGGCGGAGGTAAATTCGGTGTGAATATATTGACTGCAAGACAATCCTCGGAGCCCCGTGCTATTAGAGGTTCAGAATATTTGAGCCGTTGAATACATTGTGGTCCTTCCTGTCTTCCATCACGAATATCATTTGAGTACACATTGTCTAGTGCTTCTGGTGGCCTAAATCTATTTATATAATATTATAACATGCTACACGTAAGTTTTTTATGTGAAAAACACAATTAAACACAATGACAAGTTTTTTATGTGAAAAACACAATAATTAAACACAATGATAAAGTTTTTTAACGGGTTGTGAATTTTGAACCGCTTTTGAAAAATGACAGGAGAAATATTATTTACCTCAGTTCATTAACCGGTGGTTTAGCATAGGGAATGTTATAAAAAGCGGAATAAACTTTTCCATTACGAGATTCTTTTTGACTTCCTCGAACTGGACCTTGTCTCGTTTGAGCAAGTGGAAGTTCACTCTTATATGCTAACTTTTTAACAATAATGTCACTATCACTATTCAGAGGTTTATTCTCATAAGTGGAAAATTGTGTAACACTCACGACGAGAAGAAGGGAAAATCCGATGGCAAAGAGGATGCTCAGATAATTTCGGGATACTTTCCCATCAGACTGAACCAAAGTTGAATTGGAATGCTTAAAATATTTCATTTTTATTTTAACGTACAAAAATCAACGCTTTTTATCTGCTTTCTGCTTTGCAAAAAATTGAACATACACACCAAAACAATGCTACGTAAAAAACTAATCAATAATTATAATGTTAAATAAAATATACTATAGGGAAAACTTGAACTCGTACATACGTAGGGTGGCCCATTATAAACGAGAGTTGCTAAAATTTCTATTACTTAATGAATTCAGCGTTTTAGTTGAATTCTTTTGTAGTACTAGCGAGACACTGTCTATGCAGTGTCACACAAAAAATATCAGGAACTTTTGATGTAAGGGTGGCATGGGAGAGCCATTTGAATTTTGCAGACCTTTTGAAAATATCTGAATTTTTAAACTTCACGTTCAGATTTCTTAGAGTTTTTTATTCTGACGAAGCAACCAGACAGAGTTAGTGCTTGATCACTTAATAGACAAATGACCTTAGTCTTGCCTGTTGTATATTAAAATATCACGGTAATTGGTAAAGACCAAGCAGGACAAACTTGCCCCTAAAGATGAGGTCTCAGCAATCGAGAAAATTTCTCTCAAAAAAGTTTGATGT
>JAQGBH010000489.1:0-50007 GCA_034698265.1 Sminthurinus aureus
GTGAAACAAGGCAGAGTAATAAGTTTACATCGGCTTTCAGCATTA
Organism: Sminthurinus aureus; assembly: GCA_034698265.1. Lineage (NCBI taxonomy): Eukaryota > Metazoa > Arthropoda > Collembola > Symphypleona > Katiannidae > Sminthurinus > Sminthurinus aureus. The sequence goes on from JAQGBH010000489.1 coordinate 46, forward strand.
ATAGTTAAATTGTAATCATCAGTTAAGGCTGACTTTGTCGATAGTTAGATGCCAGTTACGTCGTTTTGAGCTACTACAATGTCCCCTTAAGGCATTTTTATACGTACAGTGTAAACATACATCAGGACGAAACAGCGCATTTTTACATTTTTTGGGAACGTATTTGTGAAAACTGGTCACATGCGGAAATTTTTTGTTTTACCTTAACTACGCCGTTCTTTTTGTTTTTACGTGCTCCGATGAACATATGCACTGTTGCTCCATCATACTCAGAGTGTTTAAAGTTATGAGCTGTTAGATTCTCTATCTGTCGACGCGTCAGGTGATTTTCCGATGACTGCTCAAATGTAAAAGGAATACTGTGCTTTTTGAAAAACCCCTTGGCTTCCGAAAACTGACCAATTGCGCCTGTATAAAATTGGCCTTCGATACATGCTGTATCCAAAACCAACAATCAGCGTTTAAAAATTTTTAACGTTTTGCGATATGTATCCAATCCCATCTAAAGAGTTTTTCTTGACACTGAAATGCTACTTTACAAAATTTGGTAAGTAAGCTTTCATGTAATTATAAAACCATGGATAAATTATTCTAAAGGATTATTAGGAAATTTCGCAAAACGAACAATGTATGTCAAAGAGACTGGTATTGTATCCTTAGGCATTATGTAGTCTATGTATATAGAAACAGCTGTCACAGCGTAGTATCCAGTTTTTAAATTTCGTAAACAATTTTATTTTCAATTTCCCTTTGAACGAAAAGTATAAGACTAGAACAGTCAAGCAATAACTACATTTCTAACGAATTTCATGGAATATTTCTCTTTTGGCTCTTTAAAATTGTCCTGTTTATCCGCACTACAGTTTGTATAACTGTACAATTCGCTATCTTCGAACCAAAAATCAACCGTTCCTAGTTGTTGATTGGTTCCTAATACTCCAGGGTTGGTGTGGTAAACATCAACTTGTGTCGCAGCCCAACTTACTAGTGGTTCGAAGAGTTTTAGAGAGGTTGTAAACCCAGGATGAGCAGGGTCCAATCCTGTGATACCAGGAATTTTTCGATGGAACTCGATGAACAATATGGGCAATCACAACAACGTACATGTACTTACATTTGCTCACAATTATCATACATTGTGTGGTGATTTTGATTTTAGTTTGGTTTAAAGGTGTAATATTTGTAATTTGTCACCTTAGGTTTACTTGTGTGGCATTAAAAGTCGTAAAACTATAAACATGTAACTAAAAACATGTATCATATCCCGTATAAAGAGTTTTTCTTGACACTAAAGTACTACTTTGCAGCGTTTTTTACGAAGGTTTCGTGTAATTATAAAATTATGTGCGACTATTCTAAACTAACAAGAGGAAATTCCTTAAACTGAACGTTGTAGGTCAGTGCACAGGGAACTGTATCATCAGGTAATCTGTAATCAATGTAAAGGTGTAGCTTTCCAAGCGTAGCATTCATTTCGGAAATTTTGGACGTCACTATTCTCAATTTTCCGGTGCTCGGCATAATTTTGTGGAAAATGGTTATAACGTGGTGGGAAGATTAAACTTCATGAACCAAATTTGAGCTTTTGACATCAAACCAAACGTGTCTGTCTAAGGCAGCCCTTTTGTGTAATTTTGGTCTAACGAAACTAGAGGTTCAGAGGTATAAAGTTTTGAGCTATTTGATTCTCTATTTGCAAAGGAATCATGTAATTTTCTGATGACTGGTCAAATGTTAATGAAATATTAAGTTTTCGGAACATTGCATTGGCTTCCGAAAAACCACCAAATGTACCCGTGTATAATTGCCCCTCTATACATCCTGTATCTATAATGTCTTTATGCAAGTGTGGCATATAATCTGGTGAAATATCATGTACCGATTTCAGTATAGAAAGACGTTCCAAATCAACCTGTAAGTACTTAATTCTATCATTAAAACCTTTTACATATGCCGCTACCGGCCAGTCAGATGTTTGAATAGCCGCCAAAGGTTCATAATAAACCTTATCAGTATAATTAAATTGTAACCTGTTACCACTGTCTGCAATGGTGTATAAATCGGATTCATAACAACCACCAATAGATTGTTTATGGTTATATCTTGAACTACCAGGTGGATAAATATTACTGCGAGATGCAGTTGGCATATGATTTAAATGATTGACCCTCGATTCAACAAAAGTGGTAAGGTCAAGAGGGGCATGAGGCATTGGGACCTTGTTACAATTCAAATCACTATATGTTCGAATGCACCCATGTACCTCTAAATAAAAGATATTTGTAGCCGCGGCATGGCAGGTCCCCGGATCCAAATTGCATGAAATAAATTCAACTCCGCTGGTGCGGAAAGTACGGTAATCTACAAAAACCAGTTACCAGTAAAAACAAGGGGAACAAACCTTCCGTGATAGTTTTATGTTTTATGTAATCGATTGGAACAAGTAGAAAAAACGGTACTTACTAACGGTGTAAAGAATCAGCAAGCGGTATACTATGATTTGCACATGGATGCGAATTTTTCAGTCCACAGGTGACTATGTTATTTCGTCTGCTGTCGGTTGTCGTCGATACGTGCAATATGGAAATTATATTTTTGGTAGTTCAAATGAAGCTCTAAAATGTTGTTAGAATTGGTAAAAGGTGTTGAATTTGTGGGATCTTTAGTGAATTGAACTGTGATGCATTTTAGCAGAACGTGTTTGACAAATTCACACCACTTAAACGGTTTAATGAGATTCGTAAAGCGGATTCGTCAAATAACCCATGAAAAACTCGTACGTTGTCTTTCTCATATCTGAAGCAATCCGCCCACACTCCAAGACGATCTTTTTCCATAATACTAGAAAACTCGCGAGTTTCTAATTGTCCAGTTTTGAAAAATAGAAATTTGGATTTCGTGATGGTATCCCGAATACATTTCGTTTTCTAATAGAACATAAAATTTCCATTTCCCTCTTTGCACATCACTTCCTTCTCCTCGAACAATTAGTCTTTCATTTACTAATTCGGCATCAGAATCAATTAGTGCAATCGTATTAATTTTTTGTCGATTATTTGCATAAGCTTTTGATAATTTTAGTAAAGAGAATATTATTCTGTATTCATGTAATGATTCCACATTTTCATTAGGTAAAACATTTCCATGAACATTTACAAAATGATTAAAAATGTGCCATAAAATTAACCATTCAGTTGGATTAAGAGGGCTTCGATCATATATGGTTGGTGTCTCAAATATTTGTTGTTCGATTAAACCAGTTGTTTCGTATCCTAATAGGGAAGGAGCAAAAGTGTTGATGTTCTCCGTATTGATATGATGTTGAATTTTCTTTGTTAAAAATTTCTGTTTGTCCATGTATTGGGTTATCAAAGTGCTTTTACCACAACCGCTAGTCCCGTCAATGTTGATTGAATTTGTATTTCCAGTCAATAAAGAAATATCAACCGAATTAATGCAATATTCAAACACAAGATTCTCTAGACGATGAACCTCATAATCAAAATTTTCTAAACATATATCGCCATTATTAACCAAGTTTTGATCCATAATTAACTACAAATAGTATATGTTAAGTTTTATTAGATATGTTAAGTTTTATGTTAAATTAGACAATTATTATTTTCAATACTCGAATAATATTATATTTGAAAAAAAAATAAAAATGGTTGTAGTCACTTATACTCAACTTGATTATGCAAATGCTGCTAAATTTGCAGATACAAATATCAAAATCAAATTAATACAAAAAATGTATGATAAAGTTCCACATATCATGAGTCACTTTAAAGTTGACATTCGTGAAGCTACAGAAAAGGACTATTATATACCTGCAGCTTTAACGGATCGTAGTTTTGTAGTTAACATTAAATTTACAGAAATGGCTTGTGACATGGTTACTTGAAAACTCGCGAGTTTCTAATTGTCCAGTTTTGAAAAATAGAAATTTGGATTTCGTGATGGTATCACTTTCGCATGGTTCAGCGTTTAAATAACAATCGCGATAAATTACATTTATTTTTAGGTCTTAGACCACTCAAAGTTGATCCGTCTAAAATGATACTTATAAACGGTTTGTCATGTGTTGTATGCAAGGTAAACTGCTCATGCATCATCATACCTAGATTCATGGTCATTGACTTTATTCCAAACCTATTGTGATACAACTGTCCCAGTTTTATGTGATGGAATTTCATTATGTCCAACAGAAGCGGCCAAGCATTAAATAAAATGCCCATTAAGAACACCATTGCTATATATTTCGGTTGCCAATATCTGGAACCGTGATGGTACCTCATGTAGACAACCGAATGTTTTATCATTTTTACCATTTGTTCATGGCTTGAAAACCCCGTATTTAAATTTTGTTCTGTGTATACAAGTCTCAGCATAGTTGCTGTGACTGCTAAGTTTCCATTACCACCAGGAGGATTGTTTATCGTAGTTTGTAGTGTGTTTGCTTTTGTAATTTGTTCCACAGATTTTAAGTACTCGAGGACCCTTTTATGCCCAATAGTTTGTGGGTGTTTTGTAATAGTGTCTGTGTTACATATTTTTGAGAGATCTTAAGAGTGCCAGCGTGGCTAGGCCTTGGTTGAGGTGTAACCTCCGCTTTCTCAACATACTCCTGACAGAGACGACAAACCTATGTGGAAGCTCGGGGGTTATTTGCATTGAAAATGTATTTGAACCATGTTTTTATGGATGAAACCTTCCTCAAATTTTGTAATTACTTAGTTACAAATCGTTATGTATACGTTCAAATATATGTATATGCCATTATATCACATGCACATGAAAAGAAATGCGTATGTAAGGTAAAACATGTTTTTCGCATGCGGTTAGTTTTCCCAAATGCGTTCACAAAGTATAAAAATGCGATTTTTGAGTCCTCTTGTATAAGTCCTCGTGTTAAGTGTAGACGTCTGTTATTATTGCTCTTATGTTTATTGTTTATGACATCCAGTCTAAAGCCTGTACTTATTGTATGGGAATTACGTAAGCCTAATTTTCCTCACTTTTAACTAAATCCTGTAATAGAATAACGAGTGATGAGCAATTTATAACACTACATATTTGCCTTGTTTCTTAAACGTGGAATATTAAAATTAACAAGTAAGCTCGTACAGACTATAGTTTATAGTCTACTTATAACGCGAAACCCTTTGTACGAACAATAATTGACAATGTACAATGTCCATTGGATATGGTATGTAATTTGTAATTTAAACATAAGCTTGATAATTGATTTGTATCATTTGTAATTCAAATTCAACTATTTCTTGTTACATGTCAAGAGCCAAGAGTCAAAACAAACCAAAGTTCTGAAAATTTTGGAAAAAAACCCATGTCATGTAATTGCGAATAAAATAAAAATGTTACAACTTGAAACTGATTTATGATTTTCTATTTGAGTACTTCTAGTATTTACATATGTAGGTAGCGTGTATAATATGCTGCCAAACGCTTTGAATACGCATGTACATAGTAAACATTACACATTACATGTAATTATACACTGTTAAACAAATTAATGTGCTGGAACCTCATAATTCGTAATTCATAATAGAAAAGAGAAAATGGTACGACCTATTAGTAATTGGGAAATTAGAAATTGATTATGCAGAGAGTGATTTGAAAGCTGAAAACAAGGTAAGAGGAATTGGTGAAACGGTTGAAAATTGGAGTAAATTTCAAAGTATCAAATTATGTATGATACACGTAGACAATAGACGGTAAATATTAGACATTAGATATAGTATCTGAATATATAGAAATACAGATATAGACATAGGTAATGTATAATATGAAATATGTAAGAAGTATACGTACTTACTTGAAACGCAGAGGAATCGAGTATCGAGATGAATAGAAATGGCAGAGGGCTGTGTGAGTAATTAGAAAACTTTTTATGAATTTTGTTGGATGTTGGAAGCGAAGGATCTAATTTGTGAGCATTTCGTCATTCGTCAGACTGATGAGTCTAATAGGACATTTTGTCTTGTCAATGGCTTGTGTCTGTATGTGTTAGCAATGCTCAATCATCCAACAGCATCGGCACCAGCTCCAACAACAGCAAAAGCAACACAGCCAACAGCCAACTAATACGTCTAATAGTAATAATAGAAAGCGTAATTGCTCCTCACTAAGTGAATTACTCTGGTCTCCAATCTAAATTCCCTCTATTATGCTCATCGATATTGAACTAGAACCTAGAATCTAGACTGATTCAATGTAGACACACGACTCATACATACCAATCTCTGATATCTATATATGTAGTACGTGCTAACAAAAGGAGAAAAACCCGACGCGAGGAGGTAAAAGGGCAATATACAATAAAGTCCATCAACATTGAACATATACATATCTATACAATATACACACATATGTTTGGATGCATACCTACATATACATATAAGTACATGCAGACAATCTACACTCTTTTTGAGCAGGAAAAAAGGTTAGTGATATGTAAAAGATGACAATCTGGGAAATAAAAAGATTGTGTACAAAATACAGGGGAAGGAATCTAAAGAATGCCTTAAACACACATTTATTTATCTTGAGTTTTGAATTTTGAATGTAGCTGAAAACTCAAAATAAAAATCAAAGCATTTACATTTAATATTTTGGACGCAAACGACCAAGATGTGTAACTTAATGAAAGTAATTTAAGGAAAGAACAAGGTATTTCTAGATTCTAGGTTCTAGATTTACGTGTATAATTTTTGAATAGCATATACACATTAAATATTAAATGTAAACCGGGGAGAGTAATCAGAAGAGTAAAGAATAATATCTGGTATTTTGGTGATGAGATGAGGAATAAAAGGACTTGCATGTTGATGTGCTTGTACGGAGTACAGTGCTCATAGTACATAGTACACGTCATTCTCATTGTATGCGGGTAGTAGTAATGTCAAGAATGTTGAGTTGATTTTGATTAGTACGTGCTCAAGTTCTTTGTAGATACGTCTGGAGTCTAGAGTCGGTAGTCGGTTTCGGTAGTCTGTAATAATTCGCACTCTCTTCATACTTCTAACTTCCAGCATATATGATAAACATATAAAGTAATACACAATGGAATCGACGTACACATAAAATATAATATGTGTATGAGGTATGAGGTTCATAGGAGAATAAAGAGTGCCAATCGCCATCGTCAGTGAAACCATACATAGATAATACACATACAGACAACCGTGATTTGTGTTATAACTGTACAATAGGCACAGTTAGATCCGTGATTATGGTACAGACTACGGTACAGACAAGACAGCAGACAGAGAGCATTGAGTATTGAGTAGTGATAGATGGTTGGAATGAGTTGAGTGTTGGATGAAGATGAGAGAAATGTTGGGAAAATGTTGTTAGTGGAACTTTGATTGCTTCTGACTGTGGAGAGAGTCGAATATCGGCGGAAAAAAACTTGTAACCACTCTGAGTACCTCTATTCAAACAGACAAATGCAATTTACTACTATTGAATCATGCACATATTTTACGGGCACTCACAACTCACAATTCACAACGCAACACTCTCGTCGTTCTCATCCTCATCGACATCAAGAATGACAACGGCATCGTCAGCCAGCAGTCAGCAGTCAATTTCTCCATGTCTCTTTCTTTCACATGTGAACACATGTATATTATATTATGTTACATATGTACATATATTACCTTTACACATGTCATCCCACTCCTCCTCTCTCCTCACATGTGTAAGGAAAGGAGAAAATGTAGAAAGAAAGGACAGGAGAAAGGAACTCAAGAAGCGAGAACCAGAAATAAAATTCAACTGAACGTATGCTTTTGAAATATATTTATTTTCTGCTCTATTCCAACTTACTACATTAACAAGTTTTCCATTTTCAATCTCCCAACTTCCAAGTTCCATCTCAAATCTCAGTGTAAAATCTAACACAATCGCTCATTCTCCATCTTCCTATCTTCTTATCTTTCGATATTTGATATAGAAAAACCTCCACATTCCACATGTGAAAATGCTCAACATTCGGCATTCAACATTCAACTCTCAATATTCAACACGATCCTTAAATTATATAATAATACAATAAATTTCCTGATTTATCCTCGTACTCCGTAGTCCAATTTGTGCTCTTTTTAGTCCACACTCAAAGTAAAAGTAAAAGTCATGTTACAAATATGAAAGTAGTAGAAAAGTATCTAGAAAGTGCTAGTTCAAAAAGTAGTTGCATGTTCTATGTATTACATCAAATTTGTGGTGAATTGAAACTACTTTATCCATAATCCATATTCCATATTATGTTGTTCACTTCTCTCTTCCGTAAACCGTGCATGATTTTTCACATCTTCTTGTATCTTGTATGTTTTATGATTTCTACTTTATATGTTAAGTGAAAGAAAAGAGAACAGCAACGGGTTTTTCCACTGTACTAGTTTCATATTCATAGAGTCGGATGATGACAGGAAAAGTGTCGAATGTACAGAAGCGAAAAGAACCCGCATACATATGATATCTAGTTTCTAGATTCTAGGTATAAGATATCTGATCTGTGAATAAACGTGCTTTTCACTCACCGGTTTCTGATGATTCTGATTTAGTTTGCTTCTACACGAATATAAAATCCTTAAAAATTAGTCCAAGGAATTATTATTGTTCATATTTTATACTATATTCAAGTTTCAAGTAAGGTCAAACTCAAAACAAAAGACATTTCGATAAAAAAAGCCGAGCGTTGACTATTGAGTATTGACTTGTTCATTATCCATGATCCAAGATGTGCACATCAGAATTTTGAGTTGTGAGAATCCAGATCAAGTCAAATTATACGTGGAACACGAGACAAGAGACACGAGGAAAAAGCAGGAGAAAATATGGAGAATGGAGATGCTAAAACAGAACATTGGAGCCAAGTGGAGGTGGATTTGTACATTGTACACTGTACGGAGTGAAGTGGAAGATCATGATGGTTGCATTTAAAATAATGAGTAAAGTGCTCTCAACCCGGAGCATGTGACAGCTTGTTAGAGAGATAAAAGAGGATTCTATCCTTCCGATTAATTTTCTTATATACCATAATATACAATATACAATATACCATAATATATGGCATATCACAACATATTATATCACATATCATATCGTATCAGATATCTTTTTATCTTTTATCTTTTCACGTCACAATGAAATATCTCCCGTTGAATCTCTACTCTCTCTTCTCTCTACTATACGAACAAGCCTCAATTATATAAGTAACGGAGCTAAATTCTCCATTTCAATTTCAATTCCTTCCTCTCTTTTTACATTTTATTGATCAAACTATGATTTACAAATACAATTTTCATCATATGGATTATGGATTATGAATTCTATCCATCCATCTGTACTTGAAAAAATCCTCTAGCTGTAGGACTATTGACCTTAACAAGAGATACCTTTACTTTAAAAGCTGACTTTTGAATTTCCATTTCGGCCTTTCACCTATAATTTATTTTTACTTCAAAGATATCGTGTATAATGTACCAATATTCTCTGTAAATATTCTCGATTGAACTATTATAGTTGATGGATTAAGAATTTTATTTATACATGTCATACGTTTATAATCACAGCTTCATGAAAAGAAGAAAAAGTACTCAAACCTAGGATTGCTATTGATTGTTCGCCACTGGAAAAAGGAGAAAAATCCAGATAGTAGTAATTTCTTTTGTACACTTGTATAAAACAAGAGACACGTAGATTGTCTGAATCTGAGTTTGATTAAATTGTAATATTGTGTATTGTGTATTGGGTGTAGGAAAGAGAAAGAAAGAACGAGAGAGTGAGTGAATTATCTTTTTCTATGAGTATATAATATATATATATACGTGGATTTGAAATCAGAGAAAAGAATAAAGGGAAAATTGACTTGACTTTGTCATTTTCTAGATCCTTCATTCTCAATGATCAATGATCAATGATACTGGTAACAAAGAAAAAGAAAATGAGAGAAAATAAAAAAGTGTATAAATATAACACAGGATGAGCTATCTCCTGTAAAGTTTCTGTAATGTCATATAATATATCTTTTGATCACTCACTCTTATTATTTCCTATTTTGGAGGTACTTTAAGTTGATTTCTAGGGCTCTTAGCTCAATCTCAAATCTCAAACGTCATAGACGACAGGCAACAGAGAGCAGTATGGAAACTGTACACATGTATATTTCAAGTTTATTAAGTATGTATTTTCTAGTCAATGTTGAAGATCAAAAATCAAGAGAATCAAGAATCAGGGGAATCAAGATGAAGGATAAAGATGGAAGATGGAAAATGGAGGACACATAAAAAAATGAAACGGATATTAGTTTTCATTTGATCATCATCCATGTAATTTCCAGTGCTATTATTACTATTATTATGTAATAATACCTAATAGTAATAATAATAATAATAATAACATGTATCTATCCATCTACCTTCAGGTTATTATCATGATTTCAAAACTCAAGAGATTTTTCTGATAGGTCTAAATCTCTAGTGTCTAGAATCTAGAATCTAGAGCTCATGTGACTTGGATGGAAATCCAAGGAAATGGATTGATAGTTGAGACTAAAAAGGTGAACTTGTCTTTCAACCACTGTTTTTTGCCTACTTTCTGATGCTCCACTCGACTATTTCTTGTCCTTTCTCTTTTTCCCCATAGCACATTGAGTAGCAGTACTTAATACCTTTCTCTTTTCCTCAGTCCTCAATCTTCTCAAACTTGTCCTTTTGACTTTCATCTCTACATGTATACATATAGATAACTAATATCTCTTTGATTTTTTCTTGGATTGTGGATGTATAAAAACCTTTTTATCTATCTATCTTGTGTCTAGCTATATGTATTATATATTATTATTATCATCATTCGGATTAAAGGTTTTGGATTAGTTTCATTTTGACTTTTGATTCTCATATCATGTCTCGAATGGTTCTCATTTTCCCTTTAGTGTTTTTTATTATATATATATGTACCATTCTAAATTCTAGTTGATGATAAAAAGAAAATAATTTTTAATCATAAAATATTAAATATCTTGTGATATTTTTACTGTTTACTGTATTTTCAATTATCCTTTTTCGTCTCAGCCACAATATATAATAATATAATATTTACTGTTTTTGTTTTTCCTTTGCTTATTCAAGCGTTAGTAACAAATATCAATAATTAAAAGTGAAACATGTGAAAGATTGTAGATAATATTTCAGATTTCATATCAAACTATAGATAAGAAAATGTACAGAGCTTCCAGTTTTGTCAAACAAAATTTGTGCATAGTGCATATATCATTCATTATACATTATACTTTATACATATATGTATTATATGATTATATAATTGTTATATTATGTATTTCTATTTCGTATGTACGAATACGGAAAACAAATCTACATGTATGTGGAAATGGTGAAGCAACGAAGGGAACAACAGAAAACCAAAAGAAAGCCTCAGACAAGAGATAATGTGGTATAGAGTATGGAGTATAGAGGAAAGTGCATAAGAGATAAGGATGAGGCACTGGGTTTTGAGAAATGAGAAATGAGCCCGTCGGTGGTTTCTCCGGCGTCTCAACTCTATATCCACTGTTTGACATTTGCTGACATTTGTTCGCCTCTAATAGGCAGTTTGGGAAAGATTTGGGCTGGAAATAAGACAGTGCTCGTCAAGAAATATGAGTAAAGAGAGATTTATAATGCTAGAGTCTACAGTCTAACATGAAACTTCAAGTAGGATAAAGGAAAATTGGAGCAAGAAATTCAAGTTTCAAGCATATATATTATTTTTGTTTCTGGACGAATGAAAAACACTGGTTGGAAGTCGGACAAACTTGGTAATGTCGCTCATAATCTGGCAATAGCTCACCATTTAGTGCCTCTATTATTCCAACTCACTGGTTGACTGCACTCTTTTCTCAGTTAACCAGCCGTTAAATCCCCAACGTCCCAACTCCAAACTCCCATCTCCAAACCCACCACTCAATATTCAGTACATAGTTTATCTGTTCATACTAAACTCCCGTTCTATACAAACCATAGCTATTCATAGCCCTATGCCGTAATAATATCCTATTGTGAAAAGACCAAAACCGAGGTAAATAAATAGGTAAATTATTTTCACATTTCCAACAGTAATCTACATGGGACTACAGCCCAAATCACTGTCGATTAAAATTCTAAATGGATCACAGATTTTCTCATTCAACCTTAATGGACTCAGCATTTAGAAATTCAGAACTTTCTATTTTTCATGGTACTTTTAACCGTACCAGAACTCTCTTTCTCTTTAGAAATGTTCATGGAAAAGGATGCCAATGGTTTGACAGCAAAGCTCAAGAATCAAAAATCTGTATATGTAAAACAGCAAGAATAGAATGAGAATATTGATGAAATACATTATTGTCTTTGTAAAAATTCTTTAAAAAAGCGTTAAAGTTGGAAAAAAATTTAAACAAAGAAATATGATGTAGTAAAATAATAATTAATAATACAAAAGTATGTGTTTACACTTTACATGAATAAAAATTATAAGACATAAAAGGTATCAAATATAAAATATCAAACATAATTCATATAAAAGCATTTTGTCTTTTATCGTTTGTCTTTTGAAAGTATATAGCCTATCCTTTAGCCACGAACTATGCAGAACACTTACCACTTTCAAACTGTAACACCAATCCAACTTACCACTTACAACGTTTTTGTGCTACGACTTACCCAGAAGGAAATTTGTGGTTTCTCTGGTCATTATCTCGTCTCCAAATTTGACTGTGGCAGTTCTTCATCGCCCATCCTTCATAATGGTAATGAGAATTGAGCAAAAAAGTATGAGCTAGCTTATTGCCTATCAGCTATCACACATTAGACCTCTGACCACGTATTAAATGCAATACAATGAACAATATTGGTAAAACTTATTATAGGTATGTATATGACAAATTGTCATGTGTCAAAAAGTATATAATGTTTATTCAAAAATATTATATTATATTCCCCCTTCATGATTACACTCCATTCTCCACTCTCCATAAATCGGTAGATTGGATATTATCATGCGTCAAAAATTGGTATTAAAACGTTATTTGGTATTTTCATTTTTATAAACGACATTGGGTACTTTATGTGGCTTTTATAGAGATTAAACCTTGTCCACTGTGGAAGGAGAGCAAGGTCAGCATGCGGAAAGGATTCAATTTAAGCTCTCTATTTAATTATTCTTTAATTATCAGTTATTCCAGAGTCAAGAGTCGAGAGTCGGGATTCGAGAATCGAGAGGGCTGAAACCATAAGTTTCCTCAAATATAATAATAATTATTTATAGCTTACCAAATTCAATTCCACATTCAACTTAATTCAAATTCAAATTCACATTCAAGTAGTGGTAATAAATTGTAAAAGTATTTGTAGCTTGGAGTACACTGTATACAGTATTAATATGACGTACGTATAGTTATGCAGTTAGTCGCAGTTGCGGTGAGATAAAACTCTCGCCTCGCCTTGAAATCACAGGAATAATAAAAATGCAAATGTCTTGAGTCGACTTTGATCTTGATTGTTGAAGACCTTTTGTCAATATCTGTACTCTTAACTGTACGGTATAAAAACACATTTATCGGTATTTCTCCTTTTGTTTGACATAATTACAGACGCCAGCAAAAACTGGATGGGAAAATTTCGTTGACTAGAAACTAGAGACTTGAAACTAGAACAAAGAAGGTATTTAATATTTACTGTGTTGAGTAATATGTAAAATGGAAAATTGTGTACATGATAAAAAAAGTCTGAAGAGTTGATTATCAGGAAATTTCCGCGTTCTCCTTAATTTGATGATTATGTAGAGTGTACAATGTACAATGTACAAATTGTGGATTTTGCTGGCCGATAGCAGAATTAATGAGAAAAAGGGAAAAGGCTAGAGATAGAAGTGAAACTGGAGCTGAAGCTGGAACTCAAGGGTTGAAAAGAGACGAGAAGAAGAGAGGCTTTGGATTTTCGAGTTTCAAGATGAGAGATTGGATCTTTCATTCACTCAAAGTTCTTTTGGTTTTCTTGATGATCTTTTAGGTTCTTGTCTTTTTCACTCTCACGCTCACTCTAACTCATATTTTCTGTCAATTCTATATAAATGTGCTTTTTAGGAGCTAACGATGGTGCAAGGAGTACATGTTCTACAAGAGGAACCGATGAACAATGAATGATATATCTTTAATATGAGTGGCACAGCCTGTATTCTGTATCCTGTATCCTCCACATTGCACAATATAGAAGGTAGACTGTGAACAGTTCATATGTAAATTATGCTTGGCTTGTGTCTTATCATCTTTTCATCGGTTTCTAATGGTGCCCTAATTTGCAAAGTGCTTTCAAAGCAGAAAAGCACTGGGAAATGAGCACTACACACTACACACTTTCCTTTCAGGTTGACGGTGCACAGTGCACAGTTTACAGTTTACGTTGTTATCAGAGCATCTAGAAAATGTATAGCTGACAATTTGTACACATTCTACACTTTATTTATATTATTATATTATACAGTCCAATATTGATTCAGCATTATATTATTATAGTGATATCACAGCTTATCTTTTTAACTAGTTTCACGGTTTGAACAAGTAATCAAAGACAGTTGATGGTTGATGCTTGTTAACAGTACAAGTATTTTGAATTTTGTACTTTATCTCGTGTACTCCTTTTTGTTGTTGCAAAAGAAAAATAATAATAAAGTAAAAAATCGTCACGAAGTGAAGATTTTATATCGCCTGAACGAAGCAAAACTGACTATTAAAATCTCAATTTACCCCAGACTCTATATGCTTAATGAGACTAAATACTGCGACGTCTCAATTTGCCTCAGGTTTACTATGCGATGTCTCAGTTTTCCCCGCGTAACACCAAGCGCACTCAAACTGTCCACGGACGGACACGAGTAGAACAATACTTATTGTCTAGCTAAAAATAATAAAACATTTAAGCTCCTCTCCCTTCCTATGATTTAGTATATAGACATCCTTGACATTTCTTAACTAAATCATACAAAGGAGGAGGAGCTTAAATGTTGTATTCTTTTTAGCTAGACAATAGCTTTGCTTCGTAAAAAGGGGCTTCTTTCCCAATTCCTAAAATTACACATAAATATAAAAATATAAAAATAGCAGGTACATAAAACTTGGAAACTGGATGATGAAAACTTTTGTATTTTTGACGATTTTTCACTTTCTCCCTGTCTAGTTACATCTTAGAGCTCATCCCATGGAAATTGTACAGAGTATGTAAATAGTATGGACTCCTCTCTCATGTCTCGTCACTTGTATTTGTGTACATAATACATCGATGATGATGATGGTGACATTCGGTATTCTGACTCTATTTTTCATGTACAGCCCTTTCTTTCTTTCACTGTAGGTAAGGAAAAGGAAAACGTGACGATTGGTCTGCGGGTGAAAAGATGTTATGGAATTTCGTTACGATGTGAATTTACTGAATTGTGCTTCAAATCAGGTTTTGTTCCAAATTCACTTTGTGCTTATGCTTCTGCTTGTGTGTGCGTCTCTGGCTTCAGGTTCTCTGCAACGCTGTCTATTTCTGTGTAATATGAAACACACAAAATGGAACAGAGGAGAGGAGAAGGATTGAGAAAAAGGAGAGTAAGAGCAAAAGCATATTCTCACGCTGATAGAAATCAAGATGAACTCTTTAGTTGGTAAAAATACAAAATACAAAATACAAAATACAGATATGGATTGACGAGTGGAGTGGTTCAAAAACCCTTTTACCTTATTTTTTTTCTCCTTTCTCCTTTCGCTCTTCTCTCTCCTCTCCTTTCATCATCTTGTTTCTTCTACCAGACGTCAGCAAGTTGCATTCTGTATAAACTCATCGCACTTTCCACGTTATAAATGGTACATAAATCACATATATTTACATGTAGAAAAATTCAATGCATGGACATTGAAAGTTGAAAATTGAAAATATATTACCTTTCATATTGAATGCAAATGTCAATAAAAATAGTTAAATGCATAAAATTGATTGAATAAAAACAGTAAAGGCACATTCTAGCCTCATTTCAGAATATTCAAATATTTGCAGTTTATTTTCACAAAGTTTTTAACGTACATAGAAATGATGGCATTTTTGAATTTTGAATCGTGAGTGAGTGAATGAAAAGATGAGAATATTTAAATCTTGTTTGAAAAATCACAAACGACACATGACAAATCATGTCTGAACAAGATAAATACATAGTTTTTTTTTCAAAAAATTTGAAATGCACTTAATGACCTGGCTGAAGACCGAAGGTTGTTTTTTGTCAATGTTTTTCTCGGAATAAGGTAAATAAAATAAGTAAAAAGTTACGTCTATCGAAATTTGACTATGCAAAATGTACAATGTCCAATGTGCATATACATTATACGTATTGAATATTGAGGAACGGGAAACGAGAGAGATTTTCTTTATCCATTATCTCATTTTTATACACATGCATGTAGGTAGTAGGTACATTCTGAACATTTATAATGATTATGTTCTGGATTCTGGATTCTAGATTCTGGGATGAGGAGGATCATGAGAAAAACGAGAAGATTGAGGAGATTGAGAGGTAAGGAAGAGAGAGGAGCGGACCAAAACTATTTCCTCCCAATGAACAGTCAGACTATTTTGAGAAGTTGGATATGCTTGGAAATCCCTGTTCTATTCTCTCCCTCCGCATTGGTCGCCAGGCACTTGACACCCTAGCGACGGATCGATCTTGACTCGTACAGCCACTCCTATAGACTTGCAGTTTGGAGAAAATATGCGCGATTATCGGAGTAATGATGCGTCAACTGTGTTGTTTGTGTACAAGGGTGTGTGTGTCTGTTGGTACAGGTTCCTCGTTTTCTCTCTCCCCTATAGAAAATGCACACACACAAACAGACAGGTACATATCGATACTATAAACTGTAAACTATAAACACATGCTTACACAACACACACACACTTGTACACAAATCCATTTCAAACTTGAACTCTGATTTTCTCGGGCTATTTCTCTATCACGTAAACCAACCAACCAACCAACTAGCTCGTCATCCTCATCCTTATCATCATCATCATCAACAACATCATCAGCGGGCATATCTACACAATGTACCTAAATCGGAACACCCCCATTAAGCATTAAATAACCGACACATGAACAACATGAACAAGCACGTGCATAATACATCACATTCCGCTCTTACCTCTCTTTTCCTCATTCCATATTCCATACTCCACGCTCCTTATAATGTGAGCAGTGGAAAACCAGCAGCTAGTCACACCAAGCTGACGGTTCCAAATCCCCTCTCATCCACAATCTAATACTAAAATACTCCTCATAAAGTATAGACGGGAAAAAAAGAACGTTTTGAATTTTGAAGCTTTGAAGCTTTAGAATATCCCCCATCATATCAAATCACTTTTCTCCTTTAGTTTGATATAATTTCAATACTTATTTTTACTGTTGTTAAATAATAACTAGAGATAAAAACACTGAAAACCCGAAGTGAGTATTGAGCGTATAAAGACTAAAGACAAGTGTGAGAAAGGAATCATTCCAACAGTCTACAGTCCACATTCTACACGTATTTTCTTGATCAACGGTCAGTTCTACATAATAAACAAATGAAGACAATAGTCGAGAGTCAATAGTTGATAGACGAGAGACGATATCACTGTGGTTAGCAATGTGTAAAAGAGTTTCAAATTGAAGGAATCACTGTGACTTTAGTTTCATAATTTCCTTCACGCCAAAAACACGGCAGAAAATGAGAGTGCATTAAAAACAAATTACTTTATTCCACTCCCAAACTTAGAGTAAAGTGAATCTTTAATTCAAATATTCGTCATCTGATCATCTCCAACGTGCAAACTGCTTAATGTGTCCAGTGTCTAGTGTCTAAAATACATGATAGAGAATTCAAAGTTGTTGAAAAATATACTACAGAAACTGCAACTGAGAAAACTCAAAAACTCAAACTAAGCAAGTTCCAGGTCCACATTTAAAGCAAACTAAAACCACTTAAGTGAAATTAACCCAATGAATACAAAAAAATTAAAATTAAAAATTAAAAAAAATTAAAAAATTAAAAAAGTACAAAATACAAAAAAAACAATACTTTGAGTTATATTACAGTTTACAGTTCATTGTTGAATAATGTATCGTGATCGAGTACACTACTCCCACGCAGGAAGCCGACAGTGTTCTGACACAGAGTTGACCCTTCAATCAAATAGTAGTGGTTATACGAATGGAAAAAATTCTACATCCTTTCTCATTGATGATATACTTTTTCAACGACCAAAGGTGAGGAAAAATCATACAAATCACTATCCGTTGTTCGCTATTATTATTGATCATATGCATTTTTAAGTGCATTCTTTGATGAGTTTTTCATTGTGTGATTACTTTTTGTATAGTTTACATTTTTTCTGCGTTCAAAATAATCATGCCATTTTTTCACTGTGTCGTATCGGCAAAGTTTAATTGTCATTGTAAATTCAATGTAATTTTATTTGAATTAAAACATGAGTTTTTTCCTTTTTTACGAGGCAAAGCTGAGTATTTTTTAACTCATGTCCGTCCGTGGACAGTTTGACTCCGCCCCACGTTACGCGGGGCAAATTGAGAAGTCGCAGTATTTCGTCTCATTATGCATATTGAACGTGGGGCAACTTGAGACGTTAATGTATGTAGTCTCTTGATTCTTTAAGCATTTTGAGCTTGGGGAATGTGAGATTTTAATAGTCAGCTTTGCTTCGGAAGTTTTAAGGCGATATAAAATCGTCAAGAAGTGAGGATTTTAAAATTTATAGAGTATTTGAATCAATTTAGTTTAGGAGTTTAGATTTGGTCTTGTTTTCTAACCTATTATTTGCTTTTGCTTTTGAATTTAATTTGGGTTTTCTGTTTTAAGAATCTGAATCGAGATATAATTGTACCGGTGGCATCTCGACTTCAATCTGGAATGGGTGCGAATCAAATGGGAGATGTCGGATGTCATCCACCTTTCTCATCATCCTCTTCACCTCCAGGCTCATCAAGTCCAGCCCTTGCATCATTCTCAGCCTATTTACCAGCTTTTATGCCTCGGCCAGATGTTACAAGTCATCCTTTTTTCCTTGCTGCTGCTGGTAAGACTTTCTTTTATTTTTACTTTCTCCTTGAAATTTCAAGTAGAAAAGTCTATAAAACACATTATCATTTATCATACAAAAATGCATAGAAGCTGTAGCATAAAAACGTAAAGGAGCATTTTAAATAAACAGATTGGACAAATGTTCATAAAGTTACGATAGTTTAAGTTAAACAGTTAACTACAAAGGAAAATGCTCAAAAACTACACGTACTAAAACGGAATCAATCATCAAATATTTAATTTTAAACAAAAACAAAATTGCTGCGGTTTCATTTATCTGTTTATTTTATGTTTCTGGGAACAAGTTTTTCTTTTGGTTTAGATTGTGCTAATTTTCAGCTCTTTTACCATAATTTAATTTTTTTTTACCCCTTTAAGTTTTTAAGCATGAGGGCAATGTAAAGTGTAGACTGTAGACTAGAATGTAGACTGTAGAATGTAGGGTGTAGGCGTTGCTGTATTTACTTGTTATAATATTATAATTTAGACATAAAATATAAAATAGCCAATGCCTTGAGCCTTTGAAAACCACATGCACATAATGATTAAAGTGCGCGTCTAATGTCTAATTTCTTTACAATTTACACATTTCCGTGTCACGTCGGATCCTCTTTATACTTTATACATGTTTGTCAAGTGGGAAGTGTCAAGTGTTCAGGAAAATTAATACATTTTAATTAACGATTCACAAGAAAAACAAACTTATCGTTATAAAAATACACAACGAGGAAGAATAATGAGCAAAACTGTTAATGTAATTCCTTTGTCGTGTATAAAATGTAAACCGTTTCCAGTTTAAGTTTGAAAAATGAAGGGAAGAAAGGGAAAGGCATAAAATTTTATGTATATACATACACAAAAAATGCACAAACGTGTTGTTTTTCCCATGACTTTACCTTATTAACTGAAGGAGGTTTTGGTCGGGAATTTCCATGATTGAACATTTCTGTACAACAAAGGCGTTGTATTTCATTTATCACAATTATTTTATGGACCAAAATTTTAAATCAATAATCAAAAGAAATAAACTGTTTGGCTTTAGTGGTACAACAGTCAAGAATAAAAGCAAATGGCACCAAATCATTATTAATTGACACTTTTAAATTAACCAAAAATTAGTTCATAAATTTGAATAATAATTAACAATTTAGCACTTACAAAGATGAATTTAGTCTTGATTTTGTCACAACTGGGTAACAACGTGGCATATTGGATATAATCAGATTATGTATCAAGTATTATCAAATATTACACGCATCCACTTTTCTATTAAATAAAGTACCTGATTTCATTGCATTTCACTTAGTTTGCGTCAACTTGCTCCATATTCCATACTCCATAGTCCATACGTATTATGATTTCTGATTTATGACACATGATGCTTCAAAAATAGTTAATGAGTGTATAGAAAACGAATAAAAGAAAAGGTGAAATTCAACACCACCGAGAATCGACAATAGGTCATTTTCTTTTCTAATGTGTGCATAATACGTGAAATGCGAAAGGGAGTGAGCTAAATGATAAAGGACAGAGGACAAAAAAATACCCGTATCCATTATCCATTATCCGTGTTATCCCAATGGAGTCGTAAACGTATAATCGTAATCGTAATCATAATCGTTTTTCGTTCCATCTTTCCATCTGACTTTCATATAATTTTTTATTGCTTTTAACTTTGATCGTTTCTAAAATTTTTGTAGGATTTTGTAAAAGCAGCTTGAGTAATTAATATTTTCAATATTTTCTGCATTCAAGGACACGACATCAAGAATCTAGAATCTAGAATCTAGAATCTTGATAAATGTAATGAATTCTTTACCTCAAAGTAAAATATACTTACATCGTGCATTTTTGTTTGTCCTATGCACATTCGTATTCCTATTCATATTTATGTTGCAACCATTAGTATCAATATAATGTATGTAAAAGGATGAGAAATAATCATTATGCCATGAAAATAGTATTAGTTGGAAGTTAGCAGTAGAAGGCATTACCTCCTCTGGCAAGTGACAAGTGAGTGTCTTTCTCCAGTTTCCATATATGTAAAATGTAAAGTAAATGATGATTGGCAAGCTGTTAGACTGTGAGCGTAAATACACATTATGCATACACAAGAGATACATTCTGCATTCTGCATTATGCACATGTATAAGTAAATACTAAATAATACATCATGTACACCGTTCAAAGAGAGGGAGACGATGGGAAGAAAACGAAAGTGAATGAATGAACGAATGAATGAGTGAGTGAGTTCATGAATGAGGGTTTGTTGTGAATAGCTAATAGTTTATTATGGTATGGTCCGATGCCCGTACGAGTATACACTGTACATTGTAGTCTATAGACAACGTAACACAACTACATACTTAATATGCAATGTGTCCGGTGTAGGGTGTATGCATTTAGAATCCATCTATGTATGTATCTGAGTTTGGAGTAGTTGTATATTTTGTATTGTTGGAAGTGGAGAGGCAGAGGGTCTGTGTGGGAGCAAAAAAGGAAGGCAAAGGGTCCTCACACTCTTTTGTTCTTCATTAGGAAGAGATTGAGCTAGCTGCTCTAAGATCAAGTTACATAATACGCAAGAATGGAGAAGAAGCGTGTCCCAGAGATATTTTTCCATTTTCCATTCACTTGAATCGTCATGAGGTTACTACTTTATACTCTGTACTTTAAGACCATACACATTTTATGTGGACAGTATACAGTGTCGTCTACTTTCAACTATTTTCCTTGTAGTACTAGTGCCAGTTCCAGCTCCAGTTCCAGTGTGAATGAAGAATGGACTGAACTTTGAATCAAATAGTATTGCATGTCTATGAGGCAATACGCTTGTTGTTTGATGGTTGATGTGTATTAGCCACAATAAGCCACCATAAGTTTGTGTACATGAGACCAGAGAAATATTAAATCCTCCTTCTTTCCCTCTTTGTTTCATTCTTTCATTCTTTCTTCCTCCTTTCTGAATGTCAAATCATGACAGGAGATTAAACTCTGATTGAGTTGATCTCCGCTAATTATGACGTTTTCACACAGATTATCTTACCATGTCATTGTCGTCATCATCATTATCATCGTCATCCAAATATTATTTTTCTCTGTCGAATACAGTCTATCTGTAGTCTATAGTCTGCAGTTCACTTTTCCCATTGGATTTATATTTACTTCGCACGTACCAATAGTTCTCATAGTTTACAATTTGAGTACTCCTAAACATATTCTACATTCTATGCTCTATGCATTTGGCATTTAGACGTTAGACACGCGACACTACATGCAATTAAGACCAAAATGGTAAAGGAATCAAATTGTCTTTATTATGCAACCATTTCGGTTTTCATTCTTTCTACATTTTAGATTCCAGATTCCGTAATTCTATGTCACCAGTAGAAAAAAAGAAAAATTAATAAACATGATAATAATTTGATCAAACTGAAAAAAGGAGAAATGTTTTGAGTTTTGAGCTTTGAGCTTTGACGTTCTTCTGAAATCTTTTATAAATGACGTTCCCGGTATGTGTTATTTTACACAGCTGTTTTCCGTTTTTCAGTAACACCCACGCTTCTGGATCACTTGTCAAGTCAAGTGATTCAGAAATCCAGAAATCCACAGATCATGTCATCTAGGCTACTCATTACGATGATAGGCATCCGAGATCCATCATCAAAGAAAATGATGGACATGCAGAGAAAATTACATGATTTATATAGTCTCTCACATGATAATGATAATGATAAAAGAACATTTATTTGTTTATTAGAGTAGAGAATATTCAACTCTATTCATTATTTCAAGTTTAAAGGTAACCTCAATGTTCAATGTTCAATTAAAGGCAATTAATTAGAGGAGAGCTGACTGGATTACTTATTTACACATGTATAAATACATATATAATCTACAGCTTCACGTTTATCCAGTGTAAAAGGACTGCAATAATAATTATTATTAATATATCAAATATCACGACCACCGATGAGATGTAAATCATTTACATATGTAGACAAATTATACAGAATTAATGCAACTTTTATACCCTCTACGTGATTTAATATTACTCAATGCTCAACGCGCAATGAATTTCATATGAAATATTACATCATGTCATCAAATTGTATGTATACCTGCAAATGTCATACAAAGCGATTATGATTGTGAAAGCTTTTTCCTACTTACTCCTAATGAAAATGATTATTAATTATTATATTATGTGTTTTGTCTGTGTTCTGTTGCTTTAGGACTTCCATTCAGTAGTTTATTCACTGGAGGTGATGCCAATGCCAAACATTGTAGGAGGAGAAAAGCCCGCACAGTATTCAGTGACCAACAACTTAATGGTCTCGAGAAACGATTTGAAGCGCAGAGATACTTATCAACTCCAGAGAGAGTAGAACTTGCCAATGCACTGAACTTATCTGAAACTCAAGTCAAAACTTGGTAGGATTTTTGATTTTGACATTGGAACAATTTTTTTACACTCTACTTAAAAAATTATTATTTATTATTGATTATGGTTTTACTTATATACTTATTTGATGCTTGGTTTTTGACATGATCAATTACCAATCACTCTTTACTATCAATTACAAATGATTTGAAACTTGAAATACACTGGTTTATTTGTATTTTATATTTTACATAGGTTTCAGAACCGAAGGATGAAACACAAGAAACAAATGCGGAAAAGTACGGATGGGAATAAAGGACACAATAATAAGAGCGGGGGTTCATCTGTCACGTCAGGGAATTTGAGTGATTCTGGTGAAATTATTAAGGGAAATAATAACTCAAGTCATCGGACGGACGGTAAATAAATAAATAATAATAATAAATATCATTATTCATTTTTCATTTGTTTGGTTTATTTCCATTTCTCTGTACTTGATATTTTACCCATTTTTGTGGTTGCTTTAAGCCTTGAATTTTAAGTCAAGTTCAATACAGAATACAGTGGATATCGTTTTCGGTTTTAGCCAATACAGAACTGCTAATATGCTCATATTGTATATACGCATGTTGATTTTGTATTAGATTTACCCATGGATTTCTCTCAGCGTGGAGGAGTCGGAGGAGTTGGTGGAGATTTGAGCAGAAGAGGAATGTCCGTGACTGTGAATGACTGTAGTCGTCTGGAAGATTTAATTCTCACTCGATCCGAGTCGGATAAATATCCATCCAACCGATCCAACCGATCTTCATACAGTTACAACAGTGATGAGGATGAGGAGGACGATGAAATTGATATTCTCTCTGATAACAACTCGGATCGCAATTCTAGAGCTTTTCAATCTTCAATCTCAAACTTACACTAAAACAGCGAACATGGATGATCCATGATCCATAATTATTATTATTATTGGTATCAGTAATATAAATAAATACATAAACACGTACACATGTATAAATAATTATAAAAATATACTCACTAAATACAAAAAAATTAAAATACATTTTGGTGTTAGATTTTTCAACACCTACAAAAAATTAAATATACTTACAACAGTAAACAGTATTACACATTACAGAGCAAAAGTATTTGATAATCATGTAAAAAGCTGTACTTTATAAATTATTGTGTAGTTTTATTTGTAGTTGATAAGTCATTATTTATTTTATTTGCTTATTTTATGCCCATACAAAATACAAGTAAATTAAAGAAATACATGAAAAAAATAACTTAATATTTAAAACAAACAAAGATCCATGGTCGGTGGTAAACAACTATGAATTCGGGATTCGTAATAAAAGTTCAGTTTGAGCATAAAAAATTTTAATTACTTTTACTCCTCATTTTTATCATATTTATCTTTTATCTTTTCATCATTTTGTACAGGGAAATTTCTAAAGTCAACTGGTAAAAAGGCTTCAGAAAGTCTTGATGTTTTATTGAAAACTGAAACTCCAGTAGTAATAAAATTCAGAATTCAGAAATCCACTTCCTGATTTTGTACAATGTTTTTTCTGAATTTTCTCAACTTTCACCTGCTCTCATTTTAATTAGTTCTCAATTCTCAATAGATATTATGAATTCTCGATCATATTATTATTTGAACATTCTTCATAGAGTTATTGCAAAGTCAAAAATATTTCGCTGTAGATTTTGAAACAAATAGAAACCGTGTTATTTCCTCATATTTCACATTTTGGACTCATAGGCTGGATTTCTCATTTTCCCTCATCAAAGAATCAAAATCTGCATTTGATCTTGATTTATTAAAATTAATTTCATTTTCTAATTTTCTCGTCTCTTTATTTGCAGGACACAACTGTCCGGTAAAAAGTAGAATTATTAATATTATTATTGTTAGAAATGTGAATGTTTTCAGTTATTTCTTTAAAGGAGCTTTAAATTTGATTCCAGTACAGTAAATTTCAATTTCCAGTTGCCCCAATTTCTAAATACAAATAACCAATAGCCAAAACCGGAGAGGAATTCAAAATTCAAAGGTC
The DNA here is from genome assembly GCA_034698265.1 of Sminthurinus aureus. NCBI lineage: Eukaryota > Metazoa > Arthropoda > Collembola > Symphypleona > Katiannidae > Sminthurinus > Sminthurinus aureus. Next base: position 25,661 of record JAQGBH010000489.1, read on the forward strand.
TAAATTCAAAAATAATCATTAGTAATGATTCATTACTGAATACTACTAAATCTTTGAGATTTCATATATATAAAAATAATCATCTTTGAATGTATCTACAATCTACAGAAAAAAATTTCTGAACAAGGATAATTAAGCAGAGAAAGTCTCGATATAAAACATCAAAAAAGTAAACTATTTTTCCAAGGTACATAATACATAGTATCCCTTTCCTCGACCCATTGGTTTCCAAAAAGCTCCTTTACCTGAAATGATGTCATAGTAAGTTCTTAATTCCGCATTCTAAGTTTTAGAGGAAAATGAGACAGTAAAGAGTAAATGCTGCTGCAAACTGTCGTCAACATGTCACTGCTCATTTTGTAGTTGCTCTTGTGAACATCTCTACGTATAGTATAATATAATTGGTCCATGTTGTCCGCGAATAAAAGAATAATAATAATAATAATAATAATGTATGTTTTAAACCTTTGTATTAAATAATATTTTAATATCTTTTTATCTAGTCTACGCTTTGGTGTCTAGTATCTAGAATCTAGAATTTAGTATGAACCAACTAGGCTCACAGGTGATTCACTAGTAAAATATCCATGATCCATGCTCCACATGTAGGAACAGTAAACAGCTAACAGGTATTACAGAAACTACACACAGTAAGCGGCATTTTATCCCTTTGACTCATCCTACTAATACTAACACAGCAGCAACAACGACAACAGAAAGAGAGAGAGAGAGCTGACAATTATTATTAGCTCCATGGAAAAGCAACTAACTACACATATATTGTACATCCGGCATTATCCCCCAGTGTATGTAATTTACTTTTAGAATAGTTCTTCGAACTTCTACACAACATTGTGAGTTGTGAGAGTGGAAAAGCTTACATCTTTTCATTCATTTACTCCCAATTCTTTGTCATATTATCTCCTTTAATGTAAATAATAAATAGTTAATAAACGGAGAAGACGCGTGAAACTATTCACTCTTGAACAAAATTCATTCTTTCCTTTCTTTCTTCTCTCTTCTATCTACACTCTACACTCTACATTGTACACATTCAACTATTTATACATACATACATACGTGTATGTGTATTAAATTAGGCAGTCAAAATATCTAATATCCTTAAATTTCAGTACTAGTTACTACAATATTATAGTTGTCGGAATGAACAAACGTTATAATGTCAAATATGTGCTAAATATCAAAGTTTGTTTCCCTCAATATTCGTCATTCCGTTCTCCTCCTTTTACACTTTACTACATATTACAATATTGCATGCTCTACATATGCTCCATGTTCAATCTTCTGTACTTTGTACTACATATGTGGTAATACGTAATTGTATTAGGCCGGATAAATTTTATTAGGTGCTGTAATACACAGGGAGCCGGGAAGAACATGACAGTAATAACATTGCATGAAAACACAGTGTACAGTGTACTTTGTACATGGATAAATACATACATCCAGCGATATCATCATGTGATAGAGAGATGAAGAGATGATGACGAACAAGATGAATAACTCTTTTATCTTGACAACATTATTATTATTATCATTATTATTATTATTACGAGTTATTCTATAGAAAAGGCAAAATGCATAGTTGTGACTATAGGTAGTGAACTGATTTGAGCACAAGTACATAGTTTAGGACAGTGTCGTACGATATATGATATAAGTACGATATGAAGAATGAAATATATAAAGAATTCTTCATCCGTCCCTTGTTGTTGGTTTTCCCGTTTTCCGTTTTATAGAGAGCAGATATACATAATACATAGATTTGTTGATGTTGATGTTGATGCAATTAGAGTGCAGGTACGAAATAATAGAGTGGGACTTCTCTTTGTCAAAATCTATCAAAATTAATCAAGTCGATGAATGAGACTTGTGGCTCTTATCAACTTCATCCTCTCTCTCTTCTTTCCTCTTTTCCTTCTTCCTCTCTCTCCTTTTTACGGGTCCTCATCGTCGTTGGCGTTCATTTCATCAGTCAGCAGCAGGGAGTCACCATTCACCGTTCACCATCTATCAGTCCATCAGATCAGCAACGAGCATTCAGTATCCCTAGTCACTAGTGTTACAACATATACAAATACACACACATGGAAAATTGAGAGTAATAATAACCACATAGTTGCTCCATATCCCTTGAAAAGTAACGTGTATGTAATATGGAGTATGGGGTATAGAGTATAAATTATACATTATTTACATCAAAGATGTCTCTACGCATAAGCGTGTAAATCTTCTATGTATATTTCATGGAGACAAACCCTTTGGCACCGTCCCTTTGATAGATACATTAACTCGTAGCTCGTGTACACAAATCAAATTATTTATTTTTGTCAACTATTTGCTCCCACATACTGCATACTGTACACTGTACACTGCTCGGCGTAAGCATTATCAATTCAGGGTGCTACCAGCACAACAGTACGGATTCAAATGAAACACAAAACATTATGTAAAGGAAAAAGGAAAACATTAGTAGTGCGTGATACAGTATTTTAATATTATAGTATTATAATATTATAAATGACATATTAGATGCATTCATGATACATGTAGATTGTAGATTTTAGATTGAAATCAAAATAGTGTCTTTGTTGTGTCAAATTTACAAGTTTTATTATTGAATTACCTCCTATTATGAGTTACAACTTAGGAGACACACGTACACGGTTAGCGCTAATGCTTGGCTGACTGTCAATTATTACCCAAAATTTGGTGCACATGATATGAATTATGGAACTAGGGACTTGGGACTATGTACCGAGCCTGTTGAATTTAATTTTGAATAAAACGGCGTGAAGAGGTAGAACAAAACAAGAGGAAAGAGGACAACAACAATGTTTAGTCCCAATGAGACATTTTCTCCATAGAAATTCTGGCTCCAAATCTACATGTAAATTGTAAATTGTAAGCTGCTGTTATACAAGGTACAAGATGCAAGATGCAAGGTGAACAAAGCACAAAGTAGAAAATGCAAAAGGGTCTCCAAAAGGTTTTCAATGGAATAAACAACTAATTTCCTACACGTTTCCTCAATTTTCCACAATACCCTAATCAGTACACAAGACACAATACTTGCATCATACAAATTCATTCATGTGCTCTGTACAGTGTACACTACACACTACACACAATTAGTACAAAGAAGAATTGAGAATAAAGTGCACATTTTTATGGCTAACACAAATGTTAAAGGAATTGGGAATTTTAGGATGCGGACTTTTCTGTTCTCTTCTTGATATTTTTTATTAAGTACGCATGTTTTTTTACATTAAGGATTACATAATGCACATTTTTTTCAAATGTTCTATTCGTTCATTGCTATGTATTTACCATTTCAATTTGTAAATAGTTTTATTTAAACTTGATGGGAAATTAGGAAAACGTGACGTATTTAAAAGGCAAAATTATTATCATTAAAAAATATTATTATTATGACGATTTAATTACGTGAACGACTAAAGAAGTTCATAATAAATCACCATTTGCCAACTAATTGATTACATTGAAAGATTACAGGATTTGCATGTCTTTGTGCATATCTGCTTGGGCTTTTGAGCGAGAGAGAGAGAGAGAATGCCAAGGAGAGAGGAGAGATGGAGAAAAAGACAGACAAGACGATTTCCATGAAAATCAGAAAACAGATTTACCATTAATAAGACAACGAGAGCAGAGAGAGAGAGACGGAGACGGAGAGGAAACGAGGAGGTTTGTTCAAGATTTCAAATAGTTTATATCTAATGTACTGTAATAGCTGGAATCCAGATTCTAAAATCTAGAATCTACCGTCTAGAATCTGGAAACTAGGCTGTAGATTGGATAGTGAAAGTGATGTGTTCATTCTTCATTCTTCGTGCTTAAAGAAGAGAGGCAGATCCATCGTTCTCCTTATTACTTCAGTGGATACTTATGTCTTGTGCCTTGTGCCTTGTGTGTGGTGTGTGATGCATACATATGTAAATAGACATAAGTAGGCATATCACAGGGCAGCTTTGCATTACAACCGTAGTTATTAGGTTTTTATATCAGTAGATGGATATATAATGGGACGGGAGAAAAAGGGATAATAAGGAACTGTTTGCTGTTTGGGAGGGATAAGAGAGATGTAATTGGGCCCGGAAAAGGCTGAAACGTTGAATGTTTTCCTGTTTTCCAATTATGGAGCAAAAGTCTAGGAGTCTAGGGACCTGTGTAAGCCGATTTCCACATAATACCTTGTGGATTTAGAACCAGAACCAGAGACGAGCAAGTGATTTCGGTCGAGTCGAGTAGCTAGTCGAGTGATTGGCTCTACATGCACAAAAACTTGCTTAGATCACCTCCTCTTCTTCTCTCCTCTTCCGTACTCTACCGTATGCTCTGTAATGTACTGTATGGACTATGGAGCATGGACTATGAACTACCATTCAAAATTGAGCATTGAGCATATGTTTATTTCCAATTCCCATTGTAGGCAAATCTGTGCATATATAAAAAATATAAAGATGCTTTTATGCCTTTTAAAATCATATGTGAATAGATCAATTCTAAATACATACAGTGTTATTTTATATTACTTTTTAAAGTCCTGTTCCCTTGCTTTTTCCAACTGGGTTTCTCCACAGCCTCCTCCTTCCTTGTTGTTCAACTCAAAAAGTTTTCTAAACATGTATGTTGTATGTTGTACAGTGACAATGCAGAAACATGTTTCATCAGTTGCTACAAATTTGAATGCTGGAGTCTCGAAAATCGAGAATTGAGGACAGAAAGAAAGCAGTACAATTTCCTCTGCCTTTTTCACCATTCATGATTCCTGTTCAATATGTTAAGAGTAACAACTAGAAATCATCGATTTTAAACAGAAAAATGCAAAATTAACTTTCAGTTTATATATATTCTATAGAATAGATAATGATATGGTATATGGTACAACTTTTTTTGTAGAACAAACAAAGTGTAAAATTGTATCAATGTAATAATTTTCCATGCAGAAATGTACACACTTTTGTTGTTTTGTTGCCCAAACTTTTACACTTTTTTAGTTCCCAACGACAATAAAATATTATGAGTTTAATGCACGACCTTTACTTTTTATTATTGGTCTTGACGAGGATAAATTATAAATTGGTAATGTGAGTTTGTGCAAAATAATGGTTTCTTGTACTTCAAGTCATCACATTCAACATTTAACATTCAATGAAACATACAAAAATAACAACAATCGTATATATCAATACTTAATTGAAAACAGAAGTAACAGAATTAAGAAATATTGTGGTACTTATCTGCAGTGTGAAATATTATACTTTTATGTATTTTGTTCACACGCAACTAATGTTTCAAATTTCAAACTAAAAAGTAACTTTAAATCTGACTGTCAACAATCCAACTTACAAGTTACAACACATTATACTTTGTACTGACTATATTCACACTGTGATACTTACAAATTACAAATTACAAGTTACATACAACATAATAATATTATTATGATAACAAAAAAAAGGAATACAACTGTTCTATTTTCTCTGGAAAATCCATAAAACATAAAACCCAACACGCAGTATGGATTCAAGATTCAAGATTCAAGTGGATGGTTTTGATCTGTCTCGAAGTGAGGGCGTTTTCTTCATAGTTTCTTCCCAAGTTTTCCCATGAAATTTGTCCACAGTTACTTTCAATGGTTCTGGAGTATCAAGACAATGTGGCATGATTCCGTATCCATCAGGATTTGATCGAGGTATGTAAAAACTCTGTAATAAATAGTAAAACAAATAAAATGCCATTTATAATTTTTCATAGTCAATTATCTATTATTAAAAACCTAAAATAATATTATAACTGTACTTTAAACTTTAAACAAAAAATAAATAAATGGATCACAATAAACTGGAAATTTTTAAACTTTAAACTCACTTGTACACCGCATTTAGAGCAAAACATGTGCTTGGCTTGATGTGTATTAAACGTATACGTTGTTAAAGCTGTGTGTCCAGTGATGAGCTTGAAATCTGAAATATACATACAAAATACAAAATATGTACAATGTACATTGTACATCAATCACATTGGATCAAAATTCCAAATCAAACTCGTCAATTCTTGAAATGGTTTGGTTACTACTTGAAGTGTACATAATAATTATTTCCATTTTCATTTCTGTCTTACCTGAAGCCGGGACAATAACATGTTTATTCTGTTTCTTTGTACAAATGGAACAACTGCAAAAATAAATAACATTAATATAAAACATCATAAACATATACATAAATATTGATCATATCGTCAAATCGTCATTCGTCATAAACTGACTCGTGATTTGATGTTTGATGAATAGACAAAACCCAAACAACAACTGGGATTCTAATCTGTACATTAAAAGTGACAGGTTGAACACACATGAAACATAGACTCAATATTATAATGTATTTGTATTTGTATTTGCCGTGATATGTCAATTGAAAAGGGCGTGTAATAAATTGTTTGACAGAGAGTTTACTCTAGTTTAGTATAACGTATAACGCATCAAATATTTGCAGATAAATGATTTGAATGTATCTATTTATCCATCTCATAATATTATCACTGTAATTGCAGACAACAGAGCTGCTTACTGCTTATCTTTGCTGTTCGTTTTTCAGGATGTGCATGCATGTTGCATGTTTTTTTAAACGGATTTAAACATGTACTTTAATTCCTCTTCAAATTAATTGACAGTTGGTAATTGGTAATTGGTTTCAATCCCTAATAGGTATGTGTTTTGCATCCAATTTCGTAACACAAAACATTCAAATTAATTGACAAAGCATGTTAATTATGTTCATAACAGATGTCTAATCAACTAGTTATCCTGCTGATATTGATATTAGGATAATAATTGATGTATAATGTCAATTATTGTTTGTTTAGAATAATTATTTTATTCTATTTTCCAACATGTTCATCTTTACTCTTTACTCCAGCTTATTGTTGATACTTGATACAACGGGAAAATGACACTAATTCGACACTTGTTCAATTCTATTTTAATCTAGATTTATTCCGTATATTGATTGAACTAGAAAACGTTAGTACGTAAAATCCTTTATAAATGTTATAAAATGTGTAATAATACTATATTATTTCGCAAATTTACTTGCAATCAATGACTTTAAGATGTCTTGGAGCCCGAACGTCGAATTTGACAGCTCCACAGTGACAACTCCCTGAATATTTGTACATTTCCGTCATCTTGTCCAATGTCCAATTTGTTTCAAAGACGAGACAGCTGAATTCAAAAAATCAAAGCCAATTTCAGTTTTCAATAATCTTTGAAGAATCGAGAATCGAGAATCAAGATCAAGATAGTGCAAAATATAATGACACACGTGTCCCTTGAAATAATATGAGTCGAAATTATGTGGTGTCACTTTGGTCCATAGGAATTTGCTATAGGAAGTGACATTAAATTTCTGTGTCAATGTGATGTCATGTCACCCGAATTCCACCATTCAATATTCAATATTTTCAATATTTTTTGGTGGAATTTTGGTAGAAATTCCATGACAACTCGTCGGAATTTGATGGAAATTCGGTTGGATTTTTGGCATGAATTTGGACCAAAAAGACACCAAAATATGACACCATGTGCAATCATATTCCGATCGGATATATGGACAATGGACACATATTTTTTCAAGGGACAAGTTCAAAAACGGTTTATAAACTCACCTTTTTGCAAGATGCGTATAGTTATCAGTCCCTTTTCTTCTTTTTTTGTATAACTACAGTTTATACTTGTACTTTTTGATGGATTCACTCCACTCCTTTTCCTTACAACTTGCGACTTACAACTTACAATTCGACCACTATCCAAGATCCAAGATTCACGATCCTTTTCTTCTGTACTAAGTATTAAGCGGCCAGCAGCCTGCAAACAAAAGGCAGAGTAATTTTGAAATAATTTTGTTTCTTGGTTTGGTTTGGTTCAATGTTGAGTGTTGAGTGAATGGGATGGGATTAAAGAATGAAAGGAAACACATGTGTATATAGTATATGAATGTGGCTGTGGATGAGCCAGTGTAAAATATATAATGTATAATTGGTGTTGGTATTGGTATGTGTCTTGATATGAATATGTACCAGGGAAATTGTAGAGGATCGTACAAAGAAAATGTGTAATGTGTAATTGAGAGATAGCTGATAGCCATATAAGAACCTTTGTTGAAAATAACTGAATACGTACATATTACATATATGCATAAATTCATTTAGGAAAAATTGGATGAAGGAATAAGAAAGACGGAGAGAGAGAAAAAAACTAAATAATTCCATCTCATGTCAAGTCGAGTTTTTAGTTGTACTTTGTACCATGTCTCTCAGCTTCAGTATTGAGTATTCAGCATTCAGAAAACATATACATGTGTGGATATATATACATATGCGTAAATCTCGTCAATTCCTAAATAATAAATCTAAAAGATTCATTTCATTTCATGTCGACGTCTACATAGCTCTACACGTCTTAAGTCTTTACATATTGTCCATTGAATTGTTTTGTTTCGCGAAGCTCAATTGTGAAGCTCAAAAAGGAGAGTGAATTGTCTTCGCCACCAACCAAAAGAAATGAAACAAAAAGACACACATCTCACGCAACTTGTATATTATATTTTCTATATGTAGTACCTAGTCACTAAAAGATATGTGGAAGATGGAAGATTGTAAAAAAAAATTAATACAGAATATATTTCCAATTTACAATGTATTGTAAAGTAAATAAAAGACAGAAAATCAAAAAGACAAAATCCTTTTCCTTTATCCACGTAAAACATCAGCTTATTCAAAACCCACAACTCAAAACTAAATAGTAAACTCGAGTTTGAGTCTCGAGTCTCGAGTCAATCCCCACAGGCAAAAACTAAATACTACATTAATACCAAATAATATCCATACCTCGAGCAACAAAGTACAAAGTACCGACAACCGACAATCTATATATATAGATTATACGAATTCCATGACGTAGCATTGGGTTAGACACGAGTTTTTGGCGATCCAATCTTTAATCTTCAATCCTACCCCAATTTTTTTCATCACCTTTGTTTTTCCATTTATGTGTACCGTGTATTGTGTATCCGTTTATGTCCATTCTTTTCTAATACTAATAATTTCCACGCAATTTGCACATAACTAATATTTGGTGCGTAATCATGACTATCTTGAAATTTTTATGTGTGTGATTTGTACGTGGTGTCTTGTGCCTTGTGTACATGTTGTTTGTTAGTTGTATAAATATGTTGTTGAAAATGGATTTTAAATTTTACACATAAAATGCACGACTTCGAATTTTATCCTGCGTGCTCACAATTCTTGTAAACTCGTGCCCTCTCCGACAGAGGTGATACAGTGTATAGTAATTTGTTCTCAAATTATTTATTGATTGGTCAACTTTAGTACTGTCTACTGTACACTGTGGACTTTGGTATTGTGTACATACAAGAACAGCAAACAGCGTTACTAACTTGTAACTGCTCCCGTTAAATAAAACTAATAATAATTAATTATTCAGCTGAAAGCACTTTGCCACCGATTGGGAGCACAAAATTTCATGACAAAAGTTCAAGGGATTTATATAAAATGTAAAATATAAACCAAACTCACTACACACTAAAAGATGTAGCACCGTTTACCGTTTCAAAAAATAAGGAAAAAATGTCATAAAATATTTTGCAAATAATTCAAGGAAAACGTAAAAATAATGTAGTAAAAAAATAGCAAATAAAGTTACCTTTGCTACAAAACTAACTTCAGTCTTTAGTATAAAGTATAATATTGCTCCGCTTTCAACTTACACTATAAAATATGTCGTACGAACTACGAACATAAAATTGCAAATGACCACAAGAGCCAAAAACCCACAGCTGATGTCTGATGTCTGATATCTATTTGTGCACGTACATTTCTGCTTTGTACAAATACAAATAAGTGCAAGTGTATGTATTATCTATCATGTAGTAGGTTTTATGTACAAGTGAATGAAAGAGCCTGACCACGTATTACACGTTACACTTTACACTTTTATTCTATTTGTTGTCGACTCTTTCAAGTCAGCTCAGCAACTGAGGTGAAGACAGGTAAAATTGAGTATGGAGAGAATTGAGAGAATGGAAGAATGGAAGCTTGAACTTGTCAGTAGATTCAACCCTCGTGAATATTATACATGTGTAATAGTCATAGTGGTGATTGCAAATTGTACTGGTAATTCTAGACTCTAGACTCTAAACTTTTGGAATAATCTTCTTCCTCTTGAGTCTTGAGTGCAGCGCGTATCATCCTTACGTATTCATAACCATAATCATAATCATAGTCATAATATTCATAATAATAGTTATACACAAACACTTGATCACGATCAATCATTCAAGCAATTTATAACAAAAATAAATACACTACCAACTACAAACTACAAACACGGAGCAACGGACAAGAACACGTAGACATACACAGAGTATTTATATTACACATTACACATTATGTAGCATGCCTCTTGTGGAGCTAGTCCATGTTACCTGCTCTTAAAAGATTTCAAATCTTTAGACTATTGAGTCTTGAGTCTTAACTTGGCCTCGTCATCAAGCATCAAGCATCAAGATTCGACCATTCCGTTCCACTTCCTCCGTCCTCTATTTTCAACTCAATTCAACTGAGCAGTGAGCAGTGAGCAGTGAGCAGTGAAGAGCTAGGTAATCTCTACCTAAGTCAATAATAGCAATACAATAACCCTAATACTAATAAGATTGTCCCATGGCCATGGCCAAATCATCACCATCAAATCATCATATTTTCCATATTTTTAATTTTGATAAACCATTCAAATCAATGCCCAAGTGTGTACAATTTACAGTGTACAGTGTGCAATGTGCAATCATAGAATTAAATTCCAAATAATACATGTAATATTTATATATTATGCACGTTCAATATGCGAGTTCTGGTGAGCATGCTGGATGCTTGATGGTTGAAATGTTGTCTGGTTGAAATGTTTGTTTGGGCTCATAAGACATCATAACTAAGTACGATATTGACATTGAGGATGTTGGTTTGTGTGCCCGCGGTGAAATACGCCGATTAAAATACATTATTTACGGTCTTTTACGTCTTGCTCGACACGTTTTTCTCATTGTAAATTACAAAGTACAAATTGACGATGGCATACACCAAACACCAAATACCAAACATGAAACAACCACATGCAAATCAAAAATCACAAATCACACATGTAATATGCAAACATGTGTGTACTGTGTACATGGGAATGGATTGATTGGATTGGATTTTGGATTGGATTGAAAACTGACGGCGATTTTCAATTTCAATTTCATATCGAATCTCGAGTCTCGAGAACTCATCAGAAAACAGAAAACTGTGTCAATACAAAACACAAAATACAATACACGCAAACATAGTACAACCGACTAGGAAAATTTTACTGATTGCTGAAGAGTGGTGAGATTTATTGTAAAAGTTCTTTATAGTTTTACATCCACAACTTGAAGTTGCATGTGTAAAATTGTTAAGTTGTAAAGTTGTAAATTGAAAGACATTACACATCCATCTAAAGTATTTTAGTCTTTAGGCGACTTAAAAGGAGTTGATGTTTAACAAGGAATTTTATTGTAGCATGATGACTAATGACAAACATAAAACAAATGAGCAATCTGCAGTAACTGACAATTGACAAATTAAGTATACCATTTTCTTTCTTTGTATTCATTTGAAATACATGCGTTTAAAAGTACAAGTTACAAAGGATGAGACTACTTTTGTATCTTTAAATTGGTAAAGGAATTTTGTGTTTTTGTTTGGTGTCATTATTATCAGTTTAGTCATTCAAGAATAATTGAGTTTTCCCTAGCATTGAATCTGAGGTTTGAGCTGTAAAACAACAACACTTTTTCTTGGAAAAGGAAAAAGTACTTAAAAATAATAAGAAAATTCAACTTGGTGTATGATGTTGGTGGTTGTTATTTATTTATTTGACATTGCTGCATTCTTCATTTTTTTGTTACTTGTGACTTGAGGCTTGAGAGTTGAGACTTGAGATGAACAGAAGCATGATGATTGCGCACAATTCCCAATTCACAATTCGAATTGCAGGTAAATTGCAAAGGAACAAGACATGCTCGTAAATTGTAAATTGATGTATCTATGTATGTACATGTTGCAGTTTACAATTTAGCATATATTTTGTTTATTTGTTTACATTAAGTAATTACCCCGGCCTATGTAGAATGTAGAATGTAGAGTCTAGAGTGACGGAGGATTCCCAGAGGTGCATAAACATGAAACGCGAAACGCAAAACAGGTAGCAAGTAGGATTTCACACGTAAATTTACATAGTTTTACACCGTCAGAGTTAAGGGTTATGCATTTCTGTTACGTCTTACGTCTTACGTGATACAAAATACGAGATACGAGAATTTGGAACATCTTTGCTTGCACTTTATTGAGTATGGAATATGGATACACACGACTATTGGATTTATTATGGTTTTGCATGTACCTGTGCTTGCGTAGGTCATGTTTTGATCTGTTGTTCAGTGTTCAGCTCTATATTACCTGCATTATTAACTACTGAACGTTAAAATTTATTATTTATTGCTATCCATTTTGTTATGTTGAGCATTGAGCATGTTCGAATTTTGAATAACAAAAGGTATTTTTTAAAACTGGTGACAAACCTTTTTACTTCTAAAAATTAGTTTGTCAATTCTCTGAAGGTCAGGTTTTTTCAAGATTTCTTAGAAATTAGCTGAAAGCTGAAAATTATGCAAGTATTGACACTTTTATATTTTGTGTAATATTTCTTCTGTTTGTCTCCAGCTAGGAAAAAACTTTTACAAGACATAAGAAGTGTACCTATTGTGTACATTAATATCTTACATAGTTTGAATTTGAGGTGGTCACTCGCTTCTCTATTTCTTCAGTCCCTCGTGATTCGTGATACAGTGATTAGTGATTAAAATAGTCATGTATAGATATATCCTTAAATAAACAAATTCAAGGACGTATTTTGTTCCACTCTCATCTTTCATCTTTACTCTACAATCTACAATCTATAGTCCACAGTCTAAGACTCATGTAGATTTGATGTATGTCTAATGTACACATATGTACATATCACAGTAGTGTGCAATGTGGCAAACTATTCGTTTGACCTTAGGCCACACTCTTGTAAATTGTACACTTCACTCATCATCAGTAATCATCAAAGGGCGAGCAGCAAGACGTGAAATGTGAAATGTCTAATGTGTAATGTGCATAGAATACAGAATACAGAATGAAAGATGGCAGACGGACACATTTCATTCACAAAAATCTGCCTGGTCATACCTACTCCAAATTCCAAATTCTAAATGAAAACATTAAATGTCAAAATCAAAATCAAAAGGGATCTTCCATTTCATCTCATCTCACTTCTCATTTCTCATTGCAGTGTTTCTTACAGAGGCCACTGCTTATTGTATTATCACGAATCACAAATCAAAAGTCACTTGTAATTTACATGCTGTGAGCAAACAAAGAAGATTGCCATTTTTAATGATATGAGATATAATAGACCATCACACATCACACAAATAGATTGCACATTTCATGATCATGATATTACAAATTACAAGTGTGTTTATATTTTGTTTACACATATTATTCTGTGTTGAATGCAAATCGATTTGATATTTGAATATTATTATGATGGTGAAGAATGAAGCTGGGTGAAATGGCTTTGAACTTCAAATTAGTCATAACTAATAAAGACAATCTATAATTTCCTTGTGAATATACGGGTTTTGTAAGGAAATTAAGCACGATGTATCAATGTATTAAGGATCAAAATTCAAAAGATGCTTCAATTTTGGTTTCTTTCTCTTTATAATAAAAGAAGAAGAGTTAAAAGTTTAAACGATATTATACTCGTGTCTCGTTTGCGTGTGTACAGTGTACAGTATACAAACGAGGGCGAAACCAAATTACTATTTTAGGTTATAACTGTTGAAAAGATATTTTTATCATTTACTAATCACTAATCGTGTTTTGTGTTTTGTGCCTGTTATGTTTAATGTGTTTTGGCTAATACCGAATACCAAATGTGAAATATTACTGTGTTGGTTGTTGGCTGGGCTATCATTTCCACGCCTCCAAAACAATAGCACTCAATATCATAAACAATTGACCACCACAGACTAATTTATGAATAGATGTGCATTTTGCATTTTGTACAAAACACAAAAGATTTAGTGGTCAATGACCAGTGTAAATTTTAAATCAATGACAAGTGATGCACATAATGGAGGTAATCACCATTTATACCATAGAACAAGCAGGATATAGTAATTAGAGATAGTAAGAAGATAATAGTAAAATAGTGGTGATTTTAATCTAATCATAATAATAATAATAATAGTTCGACTTTATTAACGTGTTAAGAAGATATCTGCATACTGCATACACTGTAAAAGCACAAACTCATTACTGACTGATTAATAAATTCTGACAGTGGAAGCTTATATCTTAGAAAATAATAATAATAATTATTATTATTGTAATTCCAGTAATAGTAATGCACTCATATAGACGAGACTGCTTATTTGCAAATACTTTGAGAATGGAGTAGTTTTTCGTTTGGAAATGAATAAATGAATTTCTAGCTCCACTTTTACATTTTACATGTTTGAGTTTTAATCTAAAAGCTAAATGCATCCTTTTCCACTTCCTACTGTGGAAACTTTTGCAGTTTGACAATAATGCTACTTGCACTATAAAATGAAATGAAACGTAAAACGTAAACGTAATGTCTGAGTACTGACTTTTGAGTAATGAGCAATCAACTTGTATCAGTTCCGCTTTTCGATCTGACGGCACAAGACGTAAAGTTGCCAGAGGGAATTGTCCACTGTAGAGTGAACAAAGTAGACTACCTGATCATGATTTATTCAATTCCCACTATATGATATGTGATATACGATAGCAAATATCTAAATCCGAGCGATTACAATCAACTGTATGTTAAAGTTAAAGTGTTCCAGCATATGCTTGTGAAATGCAATGCAGACCTTATAAAACTAATCTATATGAGATATATGAGCTGTGTCAAAAAAATAACTTCAGAGGTAAAATTGCAGATGCAGATCCTTTTAGTTTGTCGTTTCTCGTTATTATTACAATATGCCACTTACGCTTTGGTCTTTCTTCATGTCTCAAATATTAACGAATTCTGCTTACTGTACGCTCTGTAACATATGAAATTACACATGACAAATTTCAATTCCTTACATAGAGTTAATGAGCTGATGTGTATTGCCATATGCAAAGATAAGCCAAGAACACAACGTGTTTTATCTAGATTCTAGATGTAGTCTTGTTCTTATACCGCATCTCGCGCCTTGGGTCTTGGTAAAAAATGTCTTTGTTTCAATTTCCAAATTTTTAGATCAACAAGAAAAAATGATGACGGGGAATTGTTGTAAATTTTCTCTTTTATTCAATTGGCTGTTATTTTCAATTCTCGTCAGCATTTTTCATTGCATTAAAATATTTTGTTCGGTTTATTAATATATTTTAATAAATTTAATTGGCCAACCACCAACCCACCCTGGTTAATCACTGGATGCGTAAATTGCGTAATACGCATTTCAAACATACTATGTAACATTTTTACATCATAAATCTATCTTTCTATTTACATTCAAGAGTATTTACTTATTCACATTATTATGTACTTATTTGCTACTGAATTCTAAAAATATATCTGCGCAGTTTGTAGTTCTTTAAGATTGAATACAACAAAAATATTTAGCTACAAACTATTGTAATAAAATTAAAAGTATCAAGTATCAACATTAGAATCACGTACAATGCATAAGTTTACATTTGACATGATACGCTATCTCATATCTTCTATCTACATGTGTAAGTATATAAGGCACCAACGATTCCAAGGAACTCAATTCCTAATCCCTAATTTTGTATTAAAATTAATCATCTTGTTTTAGCTTTTAATTATTGTATGTATATCTAGGAACAAAGTTTAAAGCACATGTACATATGTATGTACAAAAGTCTCTTCTTCTTCTAATAATAATATGTAATATTCTGTATGATTTTGTAATTTAATAATTATCATTGGAATACCATTTCTAATTTCTATCTATAAATAAAAAATACCAAACCAAATATCAAGTTTTTGGACGTGATCCAGCTGTGTAAATGTAAAATGTATCAGATATCAGACTCACAATTCCCAATCGCCAAATTTCAATCATTCGCATTCGCAAGTTGAAGAATGAAATATTGCTTGTGTCTTGTGTGTAAACTGGTAGGAATAATAATTACTATTGTTGTTGTTGATTGTTGACTATCGATTATCGATCCTCATCAGCACCATCCACCATCCAATCTTCATCTAATCCATCATCTTCACCACTCCAATTCACCAGGAATGTATTTATCGATCAGGGATTGATAATACGGCTTTAGTTTTTCAATGTCCGGTTTTTCCTCACATTTTGTGTACAAGTCATATTTACTGCAAAATCAAAGACAAACGTATGCATTATGCATGTATTAATTTGATATTAGATACGGCATATTGTATAAAGTTATAAAAGTACCTATAACCTTTGTATGTATATAGGTTAGATGAATTCAATTTTTCTTCACGGCTCATATAACATTCAAATTAAATGTCTTATTTTACTAAATTTTACCCTAGACCCGAGACACTAAACATTAACGATGTACATGATGTGTGATGTGTAACATGTAATTCTCAATTCCAGGCCTATCAAATTACAAATTCTAGTTTCTTTTAGTATCCACATATGAATCACGAACCATGAATGTACATTGTAAATTGTACATACGCGAGATAATAAACGAGTAATATGCCTAATTGCAAACTAGTTATAAATTGCTGAACGTGTTCAGTGTTTTCAGTGTTCAGTGTTCAATGTTCAATGCTCAAGAAAGATCATGGAAAAAAACGTTAATTTTTTTTTCTTTTTTAACAAGTCAGCCGTTTTATTCCATGTCAATTAGCTTGACTTTTCTATTCATCCCATGCACAATGCACACGTATTTTTATCGGTGGTTTGATTTTCCTCTATACTCTATTGTAGTTTATACTTTTTACTGTGTGTTGCTTTGAGCTTTGAGGATTCTGCTCTCTTTAATTCTCATTTGTTTTTATGATCACTTGATAATTAACACCCTTGGAAGTAATCATCGTTATAAGGTGAATCCTTGCTGCTGCTTGCTACTTGCTACTTGCTTTCTTGTACTACTCCCCTCGCTTAATCAAAATCAACCTACCAACTACCAACTACAAGCTGACCAGCTACTGCGATGCATATTATTCAATGTAGATTATCTCTACAAACTACAAACTATCAACTAGCTGGAATGATAAAAATGCAGTAAATATGCATATCTATTGTGTATTTTATACTCACTTGAATTCCAAAATCCAGTTGAGCATAGTCAAATCCTTTTCATTACACAAATGCATGTAATCACCACCTGCGTGCCATGGGTAGAAGGAATGGAATCTGTCACAAATCATCAATCAAACATCAATATTATTTATTACACCATAAACCATAAATATTCATGCCAATAAATCGTATATTGTATACAATAGGTATCAGCATTTTTTTATCATCTGTAAATCAGATTTTTCATCACTAGAATCGATGATGAGAAGTGAGAATTATTATGCATTAGTTTTTAGGTTTTAGTGATTTGTATGTGAAAAGTGTACACTGTATACTGTACAGCGTCTGCATTCTATATTTTACATACCGGATCATGTACAAGGCTTCCTCAGGGAGGGTGGTGTTATTATGCTTCAAAACTCGGTACAAGTACTCATCATGTCCCCAGGATAGCAACACATTATCCAGACCAGTATTTGGTTTGTAAATACCGTATTTTGAACTAAAATCAAACAAAATTCATCATGTTGAAAAAAATCAAATACCGGTAATTTGAACAAGCTCTCTTTCTACAAAGCTACTCTTTCTATCTGTGTGAATGTTAGTTTGGGTTTTGGGTGCACTCTTTGAAGGCAGGGCGGAAATAGAGGACGGGAGTAACAAAGATTTTATTTTACTGGAGTAAAATGTCGATACTAAGACTCCAGATGGCAGAGGAAGCGAACCTTGTAAATACAATGTAATGTATAATATTTTGTACATGAGGAGCATTTGATATTTGATAATTTCTCCATTCAAACTTTTGTCAATTTATCAGGACTTTCAAAGTTATTTTGATAAGTTGAAAGACTTGGCCTTTGACCTGTGTCGCAAATTCATCACAAGTTTCACTTATTTTTTATTTACTTATTCATATTTTACATATATATGAATGAAACACAACGCACAAGCCATATGACACGTTTTGCAATAATTCAACGCGTGACATTTTTTCAATGTTCTGAGCACAACTCACAACATTGCGACAACTTTGCCTTCACAAATATAAATAAATATCAAGTGTAAAAAAATAAAAAATGGGATTGACTATTTCTGACAGTATGAGATCAAAGGGTGTCAAAGATTCAATTCTGTCACCTAAGTAAATCTATTTTGTTATCAGGAAAAATGTCAAATATGACATTTCTATCGGGAAACGTATGTGTAAAACTGTGGTAAACATTTTCTTAACTTTTAACCTCTGAATGAATAAATTTTCCTCATGTTTCATCTCATTCATCATTTGATTCAAGTCAACATTTGATAGTGAATATTTGACACTACACAGACTAAATGTGTTAATGACTTAACCGAATTAATCGAATCAATTCAAGGGCAAATGTATTTAAATTATGTATTTTAAAGAAGGATAGAATGAGATTGTTTTGCTATTTGTTGAGCATGGAGAATTGAGTAGTACAAAACTATCATTCGCATTCACATTTTTGCAAGTATCAGTAAATATTTAACAGATGGAGATGAACTTGACTCGTTTTTTCTGTTTATTTTTCTGCTTACTTGTATCGCTCGTCGGTCAGATCAGGATTATTATCAAAGCTGCCAGTATGACGATAGACGATCGAGTCTCCGTATTTACAGCCAACAGCAAAAGTATCACCAACTGTCGCCCATTGAGGTTCTCCGTAAAATGCCATAATCTAAATTCATACAAAAATCCATGAATGTTTTACATGTCCTCTTCTTTTTATCGCACCTACAGTCTAGAATCTAGAGTCTAGTTCTTGCAAAAAAATAGGAGAAGCGAGTGGACTTGATTATTTATCCATTGAAAGTTGATACGAAAAAAGATAAAACATAAAAGTTCAAAAACAAGTTGCAAAATTTTGAAGTATGAATTCTCACTTCAGCAAACAGAAAAACTAAAAAAAACTCGAGATTTGAAATATCTCGTCTGATTTTCATATCATCTCTCATTTTTGGAACGTTATCCGTTATCCATCATGAATAAAAAAAATTCAAAAACAGTAGAAAATTCACGAAATGGCAAACTTCAAAAAAAGTTATAAATTTTAAGGACTATTTTAAATAATAACAAGATCAGGATGTATGTAATACATGACTTGACTCTGGAATCATCAAGAGCTAAGAAATATTATGCGTGGTGCGTACACAATATTTTTGGGTGTAAATCCTAAAAGTTTTCTTACAATTTTGTTTTGAGTTTTGAAAAACTTAGAATTTTCAATTTTGCCTACTACATTTCAGTTTTGTCTAGGTACTTTTTTTCTCTGTGTTTTTCCTTCGTGAATCGTGAAGTACATGTGAAATTTATAAATTAATTCAGACTTCAATAAGATGTTCAATAATATACAATGTGTATACATATATGAATAAATATATGTGTTTGCCTACCTTTCCCAAATCATGAATCAATCCAGTGAGATGGAACCAGTCTGAATCTGGATGATCGCGTCGAATCATTTCCGCAGTTTGAAAGGCATGGACAATATTTGGAAGATCCACATCTGGATCACTGTCGTCCACTAGGTCATTTAATTTATCCAGGGCGGTCATAATATTTGCCTGGAAAATCAAAATTTCATGGAAATACATAAATAAAAAATAATATTATACTCGAATATAATACTCAATACTCAATGATCAGAATTCAGAATGCTTAGAAACTGCAAAAGTAGTTGAAACTTGACACTCGACGCATTTTCCAGTATATGTTTTATTTATTTACAATTTACAAGCAACGGAAATAGGAAAGGAAAACATGAGCTAATTTCAATTTCAAAATCCAAAGTCGGAATCTTGACTCAATTTCTATTTCCTATCACAACTTTTCCAAAAAACTCGAGTCAAACTAAAATTGAACAAGCTCAAAGTTGATAGTAAATAGATAGCGCGACAACATTTTTTATTTACCACTGGGTCCGTTTTAGATTCTACATTCTACATTCAAGATTGTACATTGTACATGTGCTACATGTGTGATTCCATGATCCTTTAAGTTGAGAGACTGTTGAGGAGATTTTGGTGTAGTTCTGTGTTTATCGATGTGGGTGTGCAATTTGCGAGTGTTTTGGAATCAAGAATCAAGACTCCAGACTCAAGAATCAAGTACGGATACTTTAGGATTTCGGAGGGAATGAAAAAGACAGTGACATGATATCTTGGCATTGACAATCGGCGTAGCATCACATAGATCGGTGATAGCAAATTGTCTAGTAACTACTCACAACATCCACTCCATTCTCCATTGTAGATGTCTGTGTTTCAACTTGTAAGTTTGGAGGGAGAAAACAATCAGTCCTCATCAAAGACCATTAAAATTCTTTCAAAGTTCAATCTTGGCAATCGAGATGTAGAATGTAGAGAGAGAGAGAGAGAGAGAGTAGGGAAACAAAGAGGAAAAGCAAGAGAACTTTTCTTCTTTTTCAACTTGTTGTTTTATCACTATCGCTTCCTTTCATTCCTCCTTTTTTTCTCCTTGTCTCTACTCTACTCTTTCTCGCTTCTTTCTCCGTTCTCTGTCTTCCTCAAGTCTAGAATCTTGAGTCGAGAGTCGAGAGTCTAGAGTCTAGAGTCAAGAGTTGTAGGTAATGTACATTAATGGAACGCAAGGAGACAGCAAACTTTTTTTAGTTTGGGCTATGTCCATGTGTACGTCTATGGCTTTGACTTTGACTTTGGCTGTACCATCATCATGTATCTGTCTTTTATATCTCAACTTGTTTTTTTCAACTACGGATCGAGTATCTAGAGTCTAGAGTCTAGACTCTAGTGTCTAGTGTTGTCTTCTATTTTTCTAGGATGTATACACACTTTCTCTATTAGCCTTTGATGAGGTTCCAAAGCGCAAAAAAAAACTAGGAAAAAGTTACAGAGAGAAAGAGATGGAGAAAAGGAGAAGACGAGTCACACTGTTAGGACAAGCACAAGAAATCAAGATAGAAACATGAAACCTTTCATGTACACATGGAGTCAAAAGACTTTGTGTAGTACACATCTTATCTAGACTCTAGACTCTAGACTCGAGATTCTAAAATCTAGACATAAATAGCACACAGTACAAAGAACAAGTTGGAGTTTGATTTGGATTTGGAATCGGATTCGGATTTGGGGATTTGGATTTGGATTTCAAGTTTAAGCTCAAGTTTGAGAAGGTGACTGCCAAACTGTAAATGATAGTTGGAGCAGAAATGGAGACAACAACGACAACAACAATTGATAGAATAAACAGTTTAAGTAAAGATCAAGATTCAAGATTCAAGATAGTAAAGAGTCTATAGTCTACAGTCTACACAATATACAATGTACAATATACGGTTATTTCTCTACATCTTATCTTGCGTCTTACTCCACTTGTTTCTTTTTGTATACAGATAATACACAAAAAGTTGTTGTTGTTTTTGTTGGGGGTGAGAAGTGAGAACACAGGTAACTTATAAGTTGGAACTAAAAATCCTTTCTCTTACAACTGAACTGGTTTGACTTTCTCCAGAAATCTCTGACTTTATCTCCAGCTCAATCCTTAAGCTCTCATATCTGTGTACCATGTATCGTGTACTCTGTTTACTTACGCTACATGCGGTTAAGTGTAATGTAAAATTGAGCTGAAAAAATCTATGGATGCGAGATAAAAGGGATTTTTTTAACTTTCAAAATAAGGTTAAAGTCTAGAACAAACCGACTTGCTCAAGTCTCAAGTCCACAGTGCGTATTAAATTAAGAATTAAAAGTCAGTGATCAGTTTCGTGGCATGTATTGTAGATTGCAGGTACAATAGAAAATTCATTTAATTTATGTAAATAATAACCGGTTTTTTGAGCGTAATCTTCAATTTATTAATTTAGAAAATTCCTGTAAAGATTACGCATTACTCAACACTCAACAA
The DNA here is from genome assembly GCA_034698265.1 of Sminthurinus aureus. Lineage (NCBI taxonomy): Eukaryota > Metazoa > Arthropoda > Collembola > Symphypleona > Katiannidae > Sminthurinus > Sminthurinus aureus. Next base: position 48,029 of record JAQGBH010000489.1, read on the forward strand.
ACATTACTTGTCAGACAAAAATATATTTACCCTAAGTGAATTGAATTGTGTCCAGTGCGCAATTCGACCTCGAACAAAGTCCACCGTTTGATGAGTGTGCAATTCTGGAATAAAATGAAAGGGGAAAAACTTTTAATTAAATTACCTAGATTCTAGACTCTAGACAAAGGTGCTTAGAATGGAGAATTTCGAGTGTATTGATCTGGTTTAAACTTGATGCTTGATGTTTGATATTTGGCGTGCTTACCAATGTAAAGTTTTCGTACTCGTTCTTGGATTGGATCATCTGGTCGAATTGAAAAATCACGGAAGGCTTTGATGGGTTTCGTGGCAAAGGTTGGTTCTGGTCTAAGATGTTCCGATGGATCAATCATCTCCACCTTTTCCAATGGAGTTTCCAATGGAGTCTATCGTATTTGTAAAATGAAAAAAAAACATGGATTCAATTCCTATTCAGATAAGTAAGTTGTAATACTTTTAAATTTGAAGAACAAAGAACAACGAACAAAGTGCATGATATTTTGATTATTTATCCACTGACGATTGGCGATTTAAAGATAAAAGACAAGTCAGCATAAAAACTACAGGAAAGTACTCTTCTTCCAAAGTATTTTACACATATACAAATACAAATACAACCATACACACATAAAAACCACACACCATGTCATGTCATGCAGGTAAGACGGAGGAAAATTTCATCTCCAAAAGTGCATTGGATGTCACGGTACATGCGACATGCGACGAGCTAGACAACAGAAAACCATGGACTTTTACTCTTGTCTGCAGCCAGAACCCAGTTGCACTTTTCTCTCTTCACTTGGGATTTCACCATGAATCCTCAATGCTCAATGCTCAATGCTCAATGCATACACACAGAAAATGTACATTGTACATTGAGCATGCATATAAATGTAAATTTATGTCTCATGTCACCACAATAAAATATCAATATTGGCGTAGGTTAGTAACGCCAGGCTTTTTAAAGGTATTACAAAAACCCAACAATCTGCAATATTTCACATTCTACTTTCTACTTGATCCATATAAATGTTTGTCAATTGTCAACTGCCGTTCTCTCTACTGTACAAAACTAGGTACTCTTGTATTCAAGTTTGCACCTTTCAGAAAATGTTGACCTACCTACGGTCTATGGTGCATAATTTATAAAACATTTAACATGTTGACATTTTCATCCACCACATTTTTAATTTGATTGTCTCCCACACAAATGAAATGTACTGAAAAATAATTTTCCATGCACTTTGTACTTTCTGTTTGGTGTTTGGTATTTGATATTTGCTACGCTTCCACTTAATCTCACATGTTTGTTTGAACAAAGGATTCTTTCATCAAACTACTTGAAAAATTTACAACCTACAATGTTTTGCTCAATTTATTAAACAGTAAACAGTGTACTGTGATAGTAATAAAGATAATTTAATAACATCTTTACAACCCTGAAATGAACTGTGAAGGAGTGGGGAAAACTGAAACGTTTCATTTAGAATGCACAGAGAATTCTGTATCTATAAAGTGTACATTGTACAGTTTATGCTCTGCAGTTCATCGAGTAACGTTGTATTCAATGCCCAATGCTCAGTGTATAGTGTAAGATGTACGATTGACGATGTACGTAGGGTGCCCGAAAAGAAATGCGAGTTGTTGATTATTTCTAACATATGGAGAGTTGTAAATTGTAGTTGCAGTATGTGATAGGGAACGACAAAACAATGTTTTATACCAAATACGAAAGCCTGAAAATTTACAGGGAACAAATGGGAGTTGTTTGAATTTTTTTTATTGAAAAAAATCACGTATCCTGGAAAATTCAAACATCAAATTTTTTGTATTTTTTATTTTTGCTAAGCAACCTGCCGATGAAAATTTACGACTATTTAGTGCTAGCATGTTCTGACTTTGGTTCATAAGATACTCAAATACCAAGGTCATACACAAAGAACAACTAGTGGAAACTT
>JAQGBH010000490.1:0-49986 GCA_034698265.1 Sminthurinus aureus
TAATAATACTAAAGACATGAGAGGCTCTCAAGACCCCCCCACCCCCCCTGTGACGTAATATATATATGGTCCCTTACATTATTATTCCTCTTTTCATCTGCTTCCTTTTTGTCCGGGATGCTTGATACTTGATATTGGATACTTGAAAGCACAAAATAATAATGGATGAACAAGTTGTTTAGATATTAGATTTAAAGATACACAAATCTACATGTTTTATTTATTTGTCTCCTGCTGTTAACTATTAACTGTTACTTTCGAGATTGGTTTGAAGTTTGAAGAATAATTTTTTTGCGAATCCTATATGCATCAGCATTATTTTAAAAAGAAAATGCACATAATACTGATAATACAGTGCAGAGTAGTTACAATTTACAATTAGCAAGACAAATAAAGTGAAGGTAATCGGAAAGAGCAAAGTAAGCGTAGGTTGTGGACAAAGTTTCCTCGTAATTTCATGTCATGTTCAATGAAAGCTTATGAAGAATGAAGAATATAATGAGAGCACTATGTATACTTCCAACTTTCAACTTGCAGCTAATTGTAACAACACGTGTACAATGTAGAACGGACACAGTTCTTGGTTTCGTTTCCATCATCTTTCAGCTCATTCATTATGTAGAGTATTCCATTAATTAAGAATGTCTAATGCGTGGCAACTTGCAAGTATCTTCTTCGTATTTCATACACTGCAGTTACTAAAGTTCAGTATTCAGCATACTGTATACTGTATACACAAGAAGTAATACATATCTGTCCGTTTTATCTGAAGGAAAGAGAGAGAAAAGAGAAGCCTGGAGCAAACAGGTAGTTACATAAGTTTGTAAGTTTGTTTTTTCTTCTTTCCTTTGTTCAGTCTTCAGAATCATTGATAAAATAGCTATTTTGAAGGAGAATTTCAAGTAAATTATGCTACATTTAATGTTTTTCCTTTTTTGTGCATTCTCCATTCTCTATTCTCCATAATCTATCATCTCTACCTAGATACTAGATACATAATGTACTATATACTTTTGTGTGTCTATCTTAATAGCTCTACAGTCTATAGTTGCTAATAAATGGTAATAAGTGGAAAAAATTCAGACCTTTCACGTTCACTGCTCCACAAATGATCCATTTTTAGCCCAATCCAGCACAAAGGACAAAAAACGTGTACATAATCAAAACCTCGAGGATAATGATGTAAATGAGATCCATGATCCATGAATACATTTACATATTTCTCCGAGCTGAAATCGATATGCAGATACTTTCTAAATATTAAATACTAAATACTAAATACATGATGCATAATGAAAAATGTGGCTCTGACACATTTTTTTCGGTACTTTTTCGGTTGAAACGAGTAAGTAAAAAGAGTACTGAAATCGGAAGCTAGAACTTTTGAGTTTTTCTCCTCTTTTCTTATTTACATGGGTTTTCTGTAATGAAGATTAAAAAATCCACCAAACATGCTTTCTCCGTCTCATTCTTATTCTTTTTTATCCTTTTATTCTTTTCTACTTATTCACATCCCTCATTATTTTCAACTATTTTAATTTTGGTCCAACACCGACTGTCGACTGTCGAGTGTCGACTGCTGCTGGCTGGCGATGCGTATATCCAAAATAGACTGTAATTCATGCATGCAATGTACAATGTACAATATGGGACAAAGAAAGACGAAAGGAAAAGGGAAAAGAGAGTATTTGGAATTTTGGAATCTCCAGTTTTTCCTTCTTCTCCATTTCTGCTTTTGGAAAGGAGAAGCGAGTGAAGGAAACGAAGAAAGAAAGAAAGAAGTGGAGAGAGAAAGAGAGAAAGAGCGGGGAAGACATTATGGTAAAGAGTTTAAGTCGTGGTGAGAATGAATTAATGAGATCAAATAGTATCACTTGAATGCCTAGTGTTTGGGCTTCTGCTTCTTCTAGATTCTAGATTCTGGATTCTAGACGCTAGACTCTAGACAAGATTCCTTCTGGCCTGATGTTGGATGTGTAAAGTGTAAATGAATTCAGTAGGAGCAGCGTCTTTTCCCTTTTCTTTCTGGTTCTTGTTCTCGTTCTGCTCCTACTTGCTCCTTTTCCGTCGTCTCACAAGCCTCGTAAACTCTGGTCGTCCCTCTTTTCATTCTTCATTCTTACACTTTCGCTCCTCCACTTGATTTGCATGAAATGTAGATATCAGAGAGATGAAGAAAAAGAGAACTTTGCCCCTATCCATTTCCATACATTTCATTCCGTATAAAATGTACAACGCACAATGTCTGTGTGTCTGATTGTGAGTATTGAGTATGTTTGAAGTTTGAAGCTCCAACATCCAACATACTGGAACAGATATAGATATAGACATGTGATTATAATACATAAAATGGGATCATATAAAAGGAGAGCATCACTTTTCCTTCTTCACTCTTCTTCCTTGTTACTTGTTAGCTGCCATTTTAGATGTACATACAAAGAGTTCAACGCATTATTCATGCATTCGCCTTTCCAATGTAAGATGTAGAATGTAGAATGTACGGTGCACGAGCAAGAGAAAATGAGCCAAATCCTTTCTTATTTCTTAGCTAATACCTCCTACGCACATGTAACTATATCGTCTGTCTAGGATCTGGGATCTGGGCGATTGACTATATGTCATAATACATGCAAAGTGGAAAGAAGGCACAGCAACCAGTAAACCAGTAAGCAGAAAGAAGCACCAAGACGATAAAGATGAAGATGACAAAAAACGAGGGAAAGTGGATCTCACATATTGTTGTAGGTTGTAGGGAAATGAACCCACTACCACAAGAGAATGAAAAGGAGAAGAAACTAGGAAATGTAGGAACGAGAAATCAGAAACCAGAAACCAGGAAATGCACACTAGGGAAACTTTTCTAGTTTCTCTCTATTTTTATTTCCACTAATCTAATTCCTGGTTTAGTTCATCGAGCTGGAGCTGGAGCTGGATCCAGTAGCTAACGGCCCACAGCCACAGTCCCCAGTCACAGTCATAGTCACAGTCAATATTGAAGTGGAATAAAAATCCGAAACTTCATCTAGTCATCTAGACATCTAGGAAAAGGAAAAGGAAAAAAAGGTGATGTAAGTTGAAATGAAGGGCTTACGAGTCAGTATCATCAGCATTTCATTAAACTACAGACGATGGGCTGTAACTACTCCACTTCATGGCATGGAACATGGAACAGGGAGAATGGAGAATCTTGGTGGAAAAAAGGAAGGAGGTGCAAGTCAGAGTCAAAGTGAGCATCAACTTCCTTCATCATCATAATTATACCTCATTGATTCTCAGTTCTCAATTCTCAAGGAGTGAAACATTTTCTTTTTTCCCTTCTATAGTTCTAGTTTCTAGATTCTAGATTCTAGACATCATCATCATCATCATCATCATGGTTGTGTTTTCTTCTTCCTTTTCTTCAAGTTGTTCGTGTCTCTCCATCTTTCCCTTTTCTCTTTATCACATTTATTAAAGTTGACAGCGGAGCACCAACTTCATTTGTAACCTCAATATTATGACGACTACGACTATTAGACTATTAGAGAGAGAGTAAGAGAGAGAAGCAACTTTTCTTTGCTTATCTTCACTCGTGCATATTTATTACGTGGAAGAGTCGTTAATTCACTACATGTATGATATTTTAGCAATATTTTACCATCAACCATCATGCTATCCAACATCCAACATCCAATGTCCAATGTCCAACTGTATGTTACATAATATGTAAAAGGTAGAACTATATCGTATAATATGTACGTATTTCATCTACAATCTATATTCTACATTCTACATTCTACACTGAATAATATGGTATTTTCTTGGGGAAAAGTGTTATCTACATGATATCATATAATTGTAATTTATCACATGTAACTAGCTCCTTTATGAATTACATTACAAACCTTGTAGATATTTTATACAGCGTCAAGTGTACACTTCATAGAGTAGAGTGTACAGTGTACAGGTAGTTTGCCATTTGTTACTTTTTAAGTTCCTTTGGGTTCGGCTTCCGTCTTATAGAATTCAGCATGCACTACAAAGTACAAAACACAAAGTACAAAGTATAAAATGTACAAGGTAAGTACGACCAATAAAAAAGGAGCATAATCTATAAAATAATGTATGTGGTTGTGCATATAAGTACACATCTATTTATCAAGACTCAATGTCCTTACTTGTTGCAAATTTATGAACCAGAGTCAAGAGTCCAGAGACCAGAGAGCATAGTGGGCGAGAGAAAACTCAAACTCGATAAATGTGCTCTGGTCTAGCTTTCCTTTTCTACACTCTACACTCGACTCCTTTCACTTTCTACTTTCTACTTTCTATGCATGGGTTACTGGTTCTACTATACATTTTGTATTTTGCATTTGTAATAATACTCGTTCTGTTCCCGGTGCTCGGTTCTCAATTCTCAATTCTCAGTTCTCGGCTCTCGGCTCTCGGCTCGAGAGTCTCTGGAGGGTCACTCTTTCCATCTCTTTCTGAGGCAATTTTGAATTCTTGGAACTGGACGAATTGAGGAGAAAGCCATCTTTTCAAACGTACATATTACACGTGTGTAGTGTATAGTTTGTAGTTTGTACGTTACACATTATACAACTATTTTATTCCAGTTATCCACTTTTCTATTTTCTATAAATGTTAAAGTTCCAAGAACCTCTCGTCTCTCGTTACTCTGTACACTGTACAATGTGTAAGCATGCTTTACTCTTTGCTGCTCCTATTCCCCATTTCTATGGAATCTATGGAATAGAACCTTCAAACTCTAGTTTAATATCTAAATGCATTCCATTTACTATAGTACATGAGCCAAAAGCGTAATTAAAATCCTATCCTTGTAAAATCCAAAAGCGCATAAAAGTCATACCAAAGATAAATTTTTCTGCAAATGAAATACTCACTACTCACATCATGCAACATGAAACGTGCCCGTTGCCCCATGCATTATGTGTAATGTGTTATGTGTTATGTGGCAGAATTGGATTCAGATTCGGACTCGGACAAGATACATACTTTTCCAATGTAATTTATTAGTACAGAATACAGAAATTAATGTGCTCCACTACCCTACTTTTCCCCACATTAAATTACATTCATTCCAACTAGTAACTATAGTAACACATTTATTTTATACTCTAATTTTTTAATTCTTGTAATGTTTTTGATCCTGTTGATTTTTGATTTATTACTTGTGACTCTAGATTCTAGATTCTAGACTCTTGGCTCTTGGTTCTAGACTCTAGATTATTCTGAGTAAACTAAACTAGAATCTAGAATCTAGAATCAAAGGCAACGGGAATATTTTCATTTTTGCACAAATTAGGGTAAACCCAGGCAAATTGAACAAAGTATTTAGGAACCCCCGACAAAACAGTGATTTTTCCCACAATTTTAAACCAAAACAAGTACAGTAATCTTCATAATATACAGAACACATATTAGAGCTAAAAGTTTGACAAAACGTCTCTTCTGACTGCTGATGCAGCATTGAAATTTGGAATTTCCACTACCATCTCTTATAATTTTGTTTACCCGGAATGTGCCCTACATTTTGCAAACATGAAATAATTCATATCCCTCTGAAATAGTATGCAATGAGCCATGTATGTACAATAATAAAATAATAAAATATGCAACATGTAACATGAAATACTTTCCACTTTCCAATGCATCATGTGCAATGTACATTTTCCACACTGCTCTGGAAATTCTTGGCAGATATGAAAAACGATACATGAAGAGATGGAAGAGATAGAAGAGGAAAAATTAAAGTAGTTTGCTTTACTTCATTACTTTGAGACCGTATTCCATATTCCATATATTCCGAATTCCCTTTCCCCGAGCTAGCTTGACTGATTCAACTCGTAGATTTACGATTTACTTTTCTACAGGGAAAAAGTTTGTTCATCCTTCCACGAATTTCAAATTACAACATTCCTCGATATCCTTTTAATATCCAGCTACTTTGTTACAAATTACGAGCTGGATCCTACTCCAATTTCAAACTCCAAACTCCAAACTCAAAACATATTATCTGTTTAGAGTTTAGAGTGTAGAGTTTAGATACATGCACCATATTTATTATTTCTGTAGCATGTATTATAAATTATAAACCATAATCGTATCGCTATTACATAAATATAATTGAAAATAATGTTGAAATGTTATATCGTTGTTACGGGTAACATGAATATCCATCAAGAAAAATCTATATAAAATAAATGACAAGTAAAAAGTAAAAGTAAGTGGGACACGGAGGATTTTTCCGTCATGTAACATTTTTTTAGCATGCTTATTTATCTCTGTGATTTGTTTTGAGTTTTGTGTTTCGTGTTTTGTGTTATGTGAAAAACCCAATGAAGAAGAAAGAATGAAATTGCAAAATTGCAAAATGCCATGTTTTGATGTTTTCAAATTTTCAAATTTTCAAGTTTTGCAGTTTTGCAGACTAAATGTTGTTCAAAATATTATTATTTTACTCCCTTTTGCTCGCTTTTGTTGACATAGTTTTTCTTTTATGTAAAATTGAAACTGGAAAATGAATTGTTAAATAAATATGAATTTTTCTACTTTGTGCGTTAAAAGTACGAGAGAATGAATATATATAGAACGTACTTGTACTTGAGAGTGAAATGAGAAAAATCCGCTTTGTCCTATCATGTCCCATTTTGTTGTCCTCTTTTTCTTCTTGATATATGAAGATGAGACGTTAAGTGTACGTGAACAAACTGGTAATGCGATGACTCCTTGTTCCATCCTCCATCTTCCATATTTCTTCACATGGAGCTTCTTTATTGTTTTATCTTTGGACGTCCCAGACCTTTTCTGTATTGTGTATTGTGTATCGTGCTTTGAATAAATGGAGGAGAAAGTCAGAGCAAGTCAAGTCAAGGAAGAAAAACTGGTCCACGGCTCGTTCATTTCGTTTCATTTCATTTCATTTCAATTCCTTTCCTTTCATCTCCCTCTGTGGATTTTGGATTTTGGATTTTGGATGAATGGTTTTTCCCAGAAATTTTTAATAAACAAGAAAAATGGAATGTCATTTGTAATTTATGTCATTCATTATCTCTATTATATTATATTATACGGCATTATGACATGCTGCTGTTGTTGTTGTTTTTGTCGTTCTGGATTTAAAATAGTTCACAAATGAGTAATTTTTCAATGGCTGTACACTGTACACTGTACACTGTACAAAAAGGATGGATTATGTATTATGAATATATTTTTCCATTCTTTTCCTTGTGTGTAATGATGAAGAGGCGGCCATAAAATAAAAGTAATAATAATGATAATGATGCTAAATATAATAAATTGTTATGCTTCCTCCTTTGTTTATTTTATGGATTATGGAGTGGGAGAGGACAAGAGAATCCCAAAATCCCAGAATCCAAGCAAGAGTATCCAATATCCATTTTCCATTGCTAGGGAATGGCAAATGGAAAATGGCAAATGGAAAGGAGTAAACTAGGATCCAATAGCTTGCTATTTTGAGTTTGGAATTTGCACAAAACTCTAAAATCTAAACTCTAAACTCGAGAATGCTGATATATAATATAGTACATGAGAGAGATGATCAAGGGGATGATTTATCATGTATCCTTGATTCTAAATTCTAAATTCTAAATATACACCGCACACTGTACACTGAACACTGAACACTGCCCACACAGCACACAGCACATAGATTTGAATGGGTGTAATATCAAGTTGGCAATTAGTAGTTAGAGTAACGATTAGTTGATGTAATTTATACATTTTCCTCATATGAGTGTGGATATGGATTCATCCGCTATTTTTCAAATGTGTCATCATCCAGTTCCAGTTTATATTTTATGCTCTGTACTCTGTTCAATGTACAATGTTCAATGTGCAATGTACCATGTGTAATGTGTGTGATATATAGAGAGTTTCGGCTTGGGCAGTAGGCCACTTGAGTAATTCAGATCAGCAGATTCAGATTTAGAGCAGAGAACAAAACAGAAAACAGGCAGGGAGATAGATAAAGGGAGAATAGAGAATAGAGAATAGCCAGAGCTCATCGACTCATACACCGCTCATACATAATTTAGTTTAAATGAGTTTTCCTCAGCTTGGAATTACCTGTGTGCCGCTGTCTCCTTGTCTGTGAGGTGTTCTGGGAGAAAGGGGAAGAGAAAGTACAGAGTAGATAGCAGATACTACAATAGATAGTGGATAGTGGATGGTGGATGGTGATTCGTTCCTTGGTTGCCTTCTGGCTATCTTGAATGTAGATCTGAAATCTCAAGTACAATGTACAAATCTCATGTAGACGACAGACATAGAGAGAGAGAGAGAGAGAGAGAGGGAGAGAGGGAAGAAGACGGAAGAGCAGGCGACAACAAAATAATGTTGAGCGGCACTGGCGCTTGCTCTGGCACTGGTCTGGAATTCTGGCATACGGGATAGGGAACACGAGTGTGTCATAAAAGATCGTTTGGCCACATTTTATTAGTGATTAGGTTAAATTAAATTGTTATGGAAATGGGTTAAAAGAATGAGAGAGGAGGGAACCATAAAGATTTCTCTACATGTCCCTGTTCTCCGTTCTCTCTCCCTGTATAAATGTACAATGCATTTTGTGTATGTATGTGACTTTGCAAATGGTATTCGGTGTTCAGTCACCATCACGATAGGATTGCTATTGCTGGCTATTCCACTTTCTCCATTCTCCATTCTCCATCCTGTAGATATTATATTATGTATTTTGTATCTCTCTCCGTTCCATTTCTCTCAGCCGGTATTCCTCCAACTTGGCTTTTCTCTGGCTCCGTTCAAAGTTCTAACGTGTCTCTAATATCCTTCCTTGCTTAAAATTACACTTAAACTTACAGCTCACTGACACCGACACCGACACCGGCACTAGTCCTCTCATTTCATTTCATTCCTGTCGCCATTTCATTTCTCCTCTTGAAATTTTCCAGTTGTTCAAGTTGTTGTAGTTGTATCTAGAAAACCAAAGAGACAGAGACGAGGACAAAAACAAAAGGTAGACTGTAGATTGTAGATAGTAGATAGTAGACAGTAGACAGTGAAAAGTCAAGTGCTTTCTTCATCCTCCTTCATTTTTCCACACGGAACATTACCGTCAACAAAGCTGTCAAAACTATCATTTAGAGCTTTGTCCAACTTCACTCTATACATTGTACATTGTACACTCTCCACTTTTTACAGTGCACTGTGTACTGTGTATAATATATAATTTACCTTTCCAACTGACTATCTTACTCATTTCTCTTATCACTATTGTTGTTGTTATTATTATCATGCTGACGGTGAAAGAGAGCACTAAAATGGGAAGAGAAAATCATGGATTTAGAGACAGAGATGTTGACAAAACAAAATAAAGAGCCCGGTAAAACTTGACAACTTGACCTGCTATCTGCTATCTATAGTTTCCAAATCCTGTCCAAAATCTGACTTTTCTGACATATCTGACTTGTGTATGTACAATGTACAAACATTTAACACGGCTCTCTAATCTCTGGCGGAGCTTTTAAGAAATCAAAAAATGAAAAATACCTTCAGATTAGAAATTGAAATGAGAAACGTTCATGTAGAGGTAAACCTGTTGAAAAACTGAAAGTTGGATTATGGAATGCATCAAAAACTTGTAAAGAATGTTTTAGAAAACCATAATTCAAAATTCAAAATTCAAAAACTCAAAAATTATTTGACTAAGATTGACCTGACAGTTGCAGTTCAGTTGTACTTCGTATGGCAGTGGCAGACTTTTCAACCGACAGTTACGGTTTGAGAATCGACACGATTATCATCTTAATCAGTAATTTCCACACAACTTTTTGAGAGGTTTCTTGATTCTTGATAACATGTCCAATGTCCAGATATTTTTTGACAGTTTACTTGTTAGTATTTAAAATACACAAGTTTTATCCGTAGCTCTCCTGACTTTTTTACACAATCCTCGAAATCAAGCATCAAACTACTGACTACTGACGGACCAGACGAGATTTATCATTCATCATTCATCCGTCGGCCAGATGAATTGGGTGAATCAAAACATTCATTCGTTCGTCCATTCATGAATTCAAAATTCACAAATTCGAAATCTTCTCGAGTTCTCTCAATTTTCTTCACCAATGCCATTATACTGTACACTGTACAATGTTCATGAGATAATTGACTTGTATTCACAATTTACGGTGCCTGAGCAAACTGAAACATGTAACTCGTCCCCTTGGAAATTCAATGTTCGTTTTGACTTGAGCACACGGACTAGCCACAAACTTTAATTCCTCCCGACCACCTAATGTCAATTTAACTAGTGAGATCAGAACGGAAGCCAGAACCAGGACAAATATCTACAACCTACAATCTACAGTCGTCACCGTTGAATTTATAATTCCTCCATGATTTGTCCTTTGTATTTTGTCTCTGTTAGTTCTGGACTCAAGTCTAAATGAACCACGTGGCATGTGCATATAGATTTTCTGACACGTGTAATGGATCATCAGCCACACTAGATTCTAGATTCTAGATTCTACATCAGACCAGTCAAGCCTAATTAATATGAGCTAATCACAGATTTACCCTCTTTAAAATGTGCATGGAAAATTTAAATGAGCCACGTAGTCTCCATTAAATCCTCGTTTTCCAAAGTCCTACAATCTACAATACATATACCATCAAATATATATGTCATATTTTATATAAAACTACAATGAAAGCTGAAGCTTTGGAATTTGGAATTTGGAATTTGGAATATCCACCTACATCCTACACATTACACATATAAATCATGATACAGAGTATCAAATTCGCATCAAGAGGATATTCAATAGTCAGATAGTCAAAGAGCTAGTGATGCTGAATTTCTTGAGTGATCAGTGATCATCCTTGGATCACATGCAACTTATAACATGTAATAATATTTTATGACGGGTTTCACTTTTCTCTTTTCACTCGTCACTCGTCACTCTTCCCCTTGTCTTTAGTCTAAAAATTAAAACTGAATGCTGTGGACTGTAGACTTTGGAATACGAGTACACTTTTAGTCTGAAAATGTTAATGGAGATTCCTTTGAAGTTTCTATAAGCTGTGATGTGTAATGTGTGATGTTTGATGTTTGATGTGTGATGCTTGATGTGTGATCTGTGATTTGTGCACGGCATACAGTAGAGCATAGTTCAACTTGTAAAATTTCAAAGCCCTTGATTGTTCATGTTCATCATTCATCATCAAAGAACGGTTTGCTCAATAATCCAATCCAATCCAAGCCACGCATCGTCATGATGCTGATCCCGATGCTGATTACGGTTGGCTGACTTTTTGTAATATCTTTCATCTACCTTCCACCATCCACGCAACCTCTAGTTTCTAGTCTCTTCTCTCCTCTCATCTCCTATTAAACAGTTTTTGGATATATTGACTTCACCTTGTCAATAATTAATTAGTTCTCCCTTCTCTCCACCACGTACAATGGGTATAAAATGCACCGTGTGCAGTGTAGAGTGTAGATAGAAGACAGTAGATTTAGTAGGAGCGATAAGAAGCGGCGACTTATAAAGACGTAGAGAAAATAGAGCACACAAAGCCAGAGCACAGATGAGAATAGATGATCAGAGAAAACTCGTAATTCAATATCGCTGAAAAAAGTGGAGAAAGAGTGCTGAAGCTGGAGAAGGAGAACGGGACCGAGGCCGAGACCCAGGATTAACTACAGATTACAAAGATTACCTCCACTATTCATCCACCCATTGTTCATTCCTCATTGTTCCCCCTTCGCTGCTCGCTATTCAACACTCTTTACTCGTTACTCTTTATCCTCACCCTGCAAACGGTGCCATCTTTAATGGTGCTTGAGGCTTGAATCTAGAAATCTAGAATCTAGAATCTAGAATCTAGAATATGATCCACAGCGTACACATAATTGCTGATATGGTTTATTTCTATCTATGTATCATGTAACATGTATCTACTATCTACAACCAAAAAGTAAAAGTAAGAGTACAAGATGACTAGGCGCATGAAGTAGTAAATATGGTGTGAAGATGCCCGTCCGCCGACCGACAATAGGGAATGGAGAAATCAAAATGAGGAAGAGCTGAATTGACTCATAACATTTATTACAATCCACTATCCACACAACACACAAGAACAGCCAACTTCTTGTTCTTGGTGCTAGATTCTAGATTCTAGATTCTAGACAATTACTTTGGATTGAGGCTAAAGAAGCCGGAGTCATTCAGTCATTCTAGTGGCTGATTTCTGGTCTCGAGTTTCGAGTCTTTGGTCTCGTATGGCATGGTAATTGAGCCCCATACACGCCATTCTCAAATCTAAATGGGCACGATGGGTGCATGCAAATGTGAGTTCTATTCCTGGTTGGGTGCTTCAATTGTGCGTGCTCCTCTTCTTCTTCTCTTCTTCTTCTCATTCTGATTCTGATTCTGGTTCTCTCTTCCTCGTGGTGACAGAACCAGTCTCCACAACTCTACAACTCTACAATGTCATGTGTTCCACATTATACATTCTAAATACCTACGACTACTTTCTTAAATACAGTACTGATACTTGATACTAACTACACTTATCGTCAACCATTAGCCACTCACATTGAAAGGAAAACCTCAAACAGAAACAGAAGCTGAAACTCGTATCTTCAATACACAAGCCAAAGAAACAGGAACAATCCACAATTGAACAGTGACAAGATGCTGAATATAAAATACAGAATACAGAACGCGGAATGAAGGAGACATTTTCATACAGGCTGTTTTACCTTTTACCTTTTACATTTTACAGCTTCTCCAAACTTTTCCGCTATTGTCTTGTTTTGTTTAATGTTAAAGACTTTGATTCATCTCTCTGTCTCTCCCTGTATTTTATATTCTATGGTTTTGCCCACCATAAATTGTAAAGAAAAAGCATCCTACCACTTTTCATTTCAACTTTCAACTCACGCTCAACGCTCGATGCTCAAGTCTGAGGAAAATCTATTTAAAGAGCTTTAAAGCTAATATCCGACGGGAGGAAGAAAAGGCAAAGTGTAAACTGTGCACTGTGCACTGTGTATTGTAGATAATTGTGTGTAGGCGAGTTCGTGTCCCGTGTCCCTAGCTCCGTGTTCCGCGGACTAAGCTTACTTACGAGTTTATTTGCGCTGAGCTGAGCTGAATCGAGTTGATTTAGGTTGAGTTGACTGGAGTTAGTAAGCGTGCATGTATGCCCATTATGTGTGTGGTATGCGTGACCTTTTCAGCTAACTAATATTAGATTATCATGAGAGTCTCGAGTCTCGAGTCTCTTGCTCATTTCCCTCCTCCGATCTTGGGTCTTCGGTCAACTCGACATCTTGAGGCTTGAGGCTTGCGACTTGAGACTCTAGACTCTAGACTCTAGACTTTAGACTTGAAGGCCGAGAATAGAAGCTAAAAACTGAGAGCTGAGAACTTAGAACTGAGAATGGATGGAGATATGGAGACTTGTGAGCAATTCCAATTCCAATTCCAATGGCAATGCCATGGCCAATCTAATTATGGAAACGACGGAAACGGAGACAGCACAGTTTCACAGTCGTGATGCATGGTGCATGGTGCGCACACTTGACTCGCAAAACTTGCTCTTATTTCATACACATCACCGACTCATACTCTTCTAACTCTGACTCTTTCACCGGTCATGGTCACACAATGCACAGTTTCCCTTTAAACTTGACACTTCCCTACGTTTTACATAGAAGCAGTAAAGTTTTTATTCCAAATTTCCCTTTACTCGTTATTCATTCAAAAGTTTTCTCGCTTTATTCCAACCTCTGTCTGTATTTCAGGGTGTGTAGTGTGTAAACAGTAAACAACGTACACGTACAGTAGTTAGCGCTACTTAAGACAAAGACAAAGAACGACGCGACGTTATAATCTAACTCTTGCTCTTGTGTCTTGTAGTTTGTTTCATTCTTATTATGTTAGTTGTTATAAGCGAAACATGGCTCTCTATGTTATTTCTGAAGTTGAACATGAAGGGTGAAACATGATGGAGAAATTGAGACGTACTCCTTTGTTGCAATCATATTTCAGGTTTCATAACTAAAACAATGCTTGGTGGATATTGTCAACGAGTTTTGAATTTTGAGGTTGACAGTACATTTCTTTGTATCTGCACAGATTTCAGATTTTAGCACGAGTCAGTTTGCTTATCTCCCGTTTAAATACTTTTCAAATTCCGTGGAAAAAGTCAAGTCAAGAAGCGTCAAGAAGTTCTAGCAACAGCGACAACACTAATAATAACAATAACAATAACACAGGATCAGAATTGGAATCAGAATCCGAATTAGAACCAGAAACAGAAGCAGGAGCAGGAGTTTGGAAAAGTCGTGGAAAGTTTGACATCAAAGTCATAGACAAGAGAAAGAAGAAGAGAAGAGAAGTTTGAGCAGAGTTCTCTTGTTCTTGTTGTGCTCATATCCACACTCCTCATTCCATTTCATGTATTTCATGTATTTCTAGTATTTCTATTGTCCCTTCGCGGTTTCTAATAATTGCAACTTGCCTCCAATTGTGTGTCTCGTGTCTCGTTTCTGGTATCTGGTATCTGGTGTCTGGTGTCTGTCCTCAAGCCAAAAGTTTTCTCTTTCCATTGTCGCTGTCTCTGGCTTTGTCGTTGGCTTTGGCTTTGGTATTATGTTATGTTGTGTACTGTACTTTTGCAGTTTGAGCACTGAGAATTGAGCATTCTCTTTTCATCACAAAGGGAAAAACTACAAGTTGTGTCTCTTATATTTTATATTGTAAAGATATTTTCAATGTACATAATACATCACCTATGTTTGTATGTTTGTGTGGCTTACGTATGGAGTATGGAGACTCGAGACTCGAGACTCGAGACACATGCCAAGATATTCAGAGTTATTCCATGCATGAGAATGGAAGGAAATATAGAAAACAAGCAGAACCAGAACAAGAATAAGAAGAATAAGGATGAGGAATGAAGTGTGTGAGAAAGTCTTGAGTGTGACTTGAAACTGCTGGTTCCTATCTGAACACATTCATATATGCACAATGCACAATGCTGAGTTTTCGTAGGTACTTTACCGTCTTTTTCTAATACATAAAACTGTGTTTTGGCTCGGCAATTGGCTGACTGGTTGGCTCCTTTGTTGGTTGGTACATACAGTGCACATACACATGAAACATGGCTCAATTCAGTGCAAGATAAACATAAACATGGTTTCTCCACGAGGATTCTTCAGCTCAAACATATTCCACCACTTTTTCTTCTTTACGGGATTTTGTAGTTGTGTTTGTAGTTTGCAGGCAGTGAAATTTACAATGCACAATGTACAATGTACAGGGATATGCCAAGTGAAATGATATTATTCCTTGTCGACTGTCGACTGTCGACTGTCGACTCACTTTGGCTTTAATCTATACTACTTTCTCTTACACCGCACACAACACTCAACACTCAACACTCAAGTCACTACACTTGAACAGCATTCATTACAGCCCACTTCTTTCTCGACTTTCTCTACTGTCTCCTACTTTCTCCTACTTTCTCCATATGTGCGCCTATACATATACATTAATACATCACCACCGAGTCCCCATTCATTTCTCAACCTTTCAACTCGAACCGCTTTTTCTTCTCCGTTCTCCATCCACCTAAACACTAAACACAGAACATGGAGAACAACATGTACAAATAGAAACAACTTTGTGTTTTCTATCCAGTAGCCATTTACCATGTACCATTTATGCACGTGCTAGAAAGTAGAAAGTGAAAATGTGCTAATCCCATGGATGACGGATGACACAAATATTTTTATTTACATCTCTTCTCAGGCTTAGAAAATACAAAGACAAAGACAAAGAAAAAGACACAAATACATAAAACATAATACTGTAATTTATGCATGTGCGCAAAAGTCGCTGTAAATTGTGGAGAATACTTGAACCTTGAGACTTGAGACTTGAATGCATCTCTCATTCTTAGCTTTTATACATGTAAAATCTAGAGTCTAGAGGAATATTGACGTTACCAAGGGACACAAGACACAAGTTCATGGTGAGAATCTAGAATAGTGATACTGATGAAACCTTGAACATTTAAAGGTATCATAATACTGTACATGATTCTATTATGTAAAAATTGAAGAGTGACTAACGAAGAAAGTCTTCATCTTACTTTCACTTTCACTTTTTCTATGGCCATCTCAAAACTCCAAGCTCCAAGCTCCAAGCTCCAAGCTCAGAACTCCAAATTTCAAGTTTCTTGGTTTGGCTCGAGTCGAGTTGAGAATGGAATGGTAGTTTCATGTCAAGTGGAGAAAATTATATTTTTACTTAAGGCCTGGGGGAAAACTTTTGCTTCAATAAACTACAGAGTTTTTTTCTCCTCTTTTCTCCTTAAAATATAATGGATCTGCCCTGTAATAATAATAATAGTGGGGAAAAGTGTAGTAGAGTAATCCGCCACTTTTCTCCTCTCACCATTGCCACTACAACTACCACAACCATTGCTATTGCCACTGTGCCATCCTCATCGTGCCAATCCATTACTCAACTAGTGTACAATGTATAGAGTACAGAGTATTATTATTGTAGAAGACTATGAGTAAGTGACTGAGCATTGAGCATGTAGATTGCAATGCACTATGTACGGTGTACACTTTATACTTATGTACTTCACTTCAAGCTCCACATACATTTACATTGTACATGTTTTCTTCTTCTTAATCTTGGTCCTCTTTGTATTATTCTACATATAATTAGAGTTGCATGTTTCAAGTCGAGGAATTTGGCATGTGGTCTACAAAGTGAAAACTGTAGAGTGTAGACTGTAGACTGCAGAAAAAAATTCAAAACTTTTGTTTCATTTCTGCATTCCACTTGCAAGTTCACAGTTCACATTCTCTGTATATGATGCCTGTATATTATACTTATATATTCTAGATGCTAGATTCTAGATTCGAGGGTGTGCACTTTTACAGAAGAATCTTGTAAATTTTTTATAGTTGTACTCTGCCAAAGCATTCAGACAACAAGAGAGAAATATGAATGAAATAGTCCACATCTTCATCCCATCACATCACATCAGTGGAAAGTACAGTACAGAACAGCTTCATCTTCAACCTTCAACCTTCAATCTACAATCTTCATCTTCATTATACCGCCTTGAAAACTGGAAACTGGAAAACTGGGGAGAATATCAACCCGCAGTACTTTATCTTACATTATTTTGCATATTGAGTTCATTAGGCGCATCACTCCACAGTCAACAGTCCACAGGCCACATTTCACAGTCTACAGTTGACGCAGTCATCATGTTCTGATACAGACTTGAATAATTTCCATATCCATATCCATATCCATATCAAAATTCCACAGCCAGAGTCAGAGAGTGAAAGTAAAAGTGAAAGAAAATCATTCATTTTTGATACACCTCTTTGCATTTCGACTCGTTTTCGTGTCTATCTATTATCTATGCACACTGCACAATGCACAAAATGCTTGTCAACTCCCATTTGCTGTATGCTGTATTTTGTGTGATACTGCATATTTATTATTTATAGTGGCAAATAAAAGAAATTTAGCTGTAAATGAAGCCATTTAGGAAAGAAGAATGCCAAGAATAGAATAAATGCACTGCATTTGTGCATCCTACATTGCCTATCACCTATCGTCCATAAGCAGTAAGGAGAAAGCAGACTTTTTGTTAAAAATGAATGCATAACATAATGTGAAGCTATTACATTACCTTCCTTTACATTGATTTCCTCCGTCTTCTGCTGGAGAAGAAACTCAAAAATTCAAAAATTCAAAAAGTCATTGGGAATAGAAATGAAAATGGCAATGCCAATGCCAACATAAATGCCAATGTCAACGTCAGTAGGAAAATGTGTCTCGCTTTCTCCCATTTTATCCTGTAATAACATAATCGAGCAGCTTCATCTGCCTTCTACTCGAGGAATTTCAGTGCTATCTTTCTTTTATGGTCTGGTTTGGTTTGGTACAGCAAGGATGCTTTGACTTGTTCTGTTCAAAGAATGAGATCAGAGTCAGAGTTGGAGTTTGGAGTCACAATAATATTTCGTGGAGCAAAGGGCACAGTGCACAGTACACATACACATACTTAGATGAAAACGAAGCGACGACCAAGTTCACAGCTGTAATGGACATGGATATTTGTGTGTGGGTGTGTGTGTGTGAAATGCGCAATTCTGTGAAAATGTATTTCATCCATTAGTTTGCATGGTCGGATTTTACTTACCTTATCAATACTATTGAGACAGACTACAGCACAGAGTAGACTAGAGAGAGAGAGAGAGAGCATCCCATTTTAGCATTTTACTCCGTCACATTTTCTTTTTCTTTGATATTCTTCCTTATTCTTTTTTCGCCTTGGTCTTGGTCTTTTCCCTCGTCTTGCTCCAGAATACAGAGTACAGAGCTCCACTGTACTGGAGAACTGGAGACTGGAGAAAAACCCCGACTTGGAACCATTGCTAATAAAATTGAGAGAAAAAGTTGCCTCACTTATCAGTTATCACATCCAACCATCCATCCTTCCATCTATTGCGAAATAGAATAGAATGCGAGCAAGAGGAAGAAGCAGAGAGAAGTTTATAGAGTTTACTTGATTTTACACCCGAAACACCAATAGACAGCCAGCCTCCGATACGCATTCAGATACAGATACAGATAGAAAAGAGAGAGAGAGAGTGAGCGAGAAAGGAAAACATTTTTTCTCATCCTTCCCAGTTCCAGGAATCATCAATATCACAATATCAACACTCTTTCGCTGCATTGCACAGTTATGTCTCTGTCTGCTTTCTACTCTCTACTGCCTAGCATCTACCATCTACCATCTAGTTGCACACATAAACCCGGGTTCGTAATACAATTGAACTAATACCCTTTTATACGACCTCCGGCTTCTTCCATCTTCCTCATATCTCTCGCATTCTTTATTATTTCTTTTTATTCTTCTGCTTCTCTCTGTCTCTCTGTCTTTCTGTCTATGATTTTTTCAGACTCAAGACTCTAGACTCCAGACTCGAGACAGACGACAAATGAAGAATGCGAAATGTAGGTAGCTATCTATATTGTAAAGATAACTTGTGTACAAATAATATTTCATCTATTTTTCTATCTTTTTTATATTTTATACACACATCTTCATTCTTCATTCTAGATTCTAGATTCTAGATTCTAGATTCTCTGTTCTCCATCAGATGTCAAAATTATTATATGATGTGATATGATGGGATGGGTTCAGTATGTAGTACGTATTATGTATCTAAAAGGATAGGAAAGAGGAGAGGAAAATGAATGAGCTTAGGATTTTTCATCTTTCATCTTTCATTTTATTGAGGAGCACACGTGCATTCCATTTTTTACAAAACACAAAACACGAGTCTCTGGCCTTGTACCTTGTACGATGTACCGTGTACATTATAACATGATATGTATGTGAAAGTGAGAAAAGTGGAAGAATGTCCTCTTTTTCTTTTTCCCCGTGTACACGATCCAAGATTCAACATTCAACATTCAAGTTGAACTCAGGTGCATGATGTGATCAAGTTTCCATCAGACTACAGACTTGAGACTAGAGCTACAGGAAACATGGACACACAGACACAGATCTTAACTCAATTCCGCATTTCCCTATTTACAACAATCAGCCAAGCAGCGAGACGGTGGGCTGAGTTGAGTTGCCTGCTCACACTCTCTATCTTTCTCGCCTTTGCTTCCCCGCTCCAACGAATTTGTATTATTTCGTAAACTCAATTCAACCCAACTCAAGACAACCTATTCATTCACTCCTCTCCATTGTCCTCACCTCACCTTTCCTTTTTTGCCCCGTCCCATCTTCCATCTCATTCCAATGCACACGAATACTGATGCCAAGTACACGTGCAAATGTTGCAGGTTTTCCATTTCTTTTACTCACAACACTATTGAATATTGACAAGCACTAGAAAATAGACAGTAGACCAAACAATAATAAATGAATGAATGAATGGATCATGTCGTGACATAAATCCGTTATCAGTTACCAGTTTTGTAAATATTTCATCTCATCTTTTATGGTTTATGTATTTATCAACTAGAAAAATATGAAAGGTAATTATTATTCCACGGACAAATACTCTAGTTTTTATCCTACTTTGTACCACAAGATTCAGTTCAAGGTTCTTTTTCAGTGCGTGACAGACAAATTACGGCACTGGCTACAAGATTCAAGGTTCAAGATTGAATGAAATGGGCTGGACTCTGGACTCTGGACTAGACTGGGATTAAACGGAGGAAAGAGCAAAAGTACAAAAGTACAAAAACATACATTGAGATATGATCGTGTATAAATATTTATTTTTCTTCCGTTCCACACTCAACAAAATGGGACAGGGTAGAAATTTAGAGTAAAAATATAAAGGGAAATCAAAAAAGGGAGAAGAAACGGATGAATAAAAGAGATTAGACCATTTTTAAAACCACCTTTGTAGAAAATAGAATAAAGAATAAAGGATCGAGAATCGAGAATTGAGGAGTTTTGAGAGAGGAAGCAAATGGATGGTTGACATGATTGATCATAAATATATAAACGCATACATCAAGAACCAAGAACCAAGAAAAGAGAGTTCACTCCAGACTCTAGATTCTAGACTGGAGAAATACATATTTATCTATGTCTTTATCTCTCAATCTCAAATCTGAGCTACAACTAGAATCTACTCTATAGAGTGGAATTATTTTATTCGTCACGGTGGAACTTTCAATCGGAATCGGAACAATTGGGACTTTCTCTCCCTCTTTCTTACTCCTTCTCCTTTCCCTTTCCTCTCTTCTTCTTTTCCCGCCGCCGATACTTGGATACTTTAGGTATTGAGTACAAGAGTACAAGTGTGCGCTGTAATCTGTAACTGTAATGGATCTTTTTTTCATTTTCAATTCCCACACTCGACACTCGACACTCGACACTCCTCCTCTCCCATTTATCCATTGTCAATTGTCAATTGTAGATTCTAGTTTCTAGATTCTCGATTGTAGATACAGAGCGAGATTTTACAATGTACAATGTACAATACAAAATACAATAGAATGGAATAGAATGGAGGAGAATGGAATACAATTCAAAATGTGTAATGTATAGTGGATAATGTAATGTAATGGATATGTGAATATATTTTCTGAATTCTAGATTCTAGTTTCCCGATGATATTACTTTACAATTATTATGTATCAAAGTATCCCAATCTGAGCTTGCAACTATTGAAATATCCAAGTGTCGAGGATAGAAATGCCAATACTAGTGCTAGTGCCAGAACAAGAACAAGAACCAGTTGGAACATATCTATCTATCCTTGCTATCGTTCTATCTATGTGCATCTGTGGAATAATAAGGAATGAAATGAAAGTGTGTACATGCTTCCATGCCTCCATTCTCCATTCTCCATTCTCCAGTCTCTCCGTCCCATTCTTTTGAATAGAAATGGAAGCGGGAGAAAGGAAGGAAAAGAAAGAAAGGGAGGAAGAAAGTGAGAGTGGGAATAAAATAAATAGGAATGGAGTTATATTGCTCGACTCTTGGTAATAATGGAATGGTTAGGGTTCCAATTTTCAATAGGGCTGAGAATGATGTAGTTGGAGAAAGTCCTGGGTCCCGAGTTCGTAGGTGCTCTGAATGGATAAAATCTAGAATCTAGAGTCTAGTCGATTGAGGATGTGTAATTGATGACTATGGGAGGACTGAGAATAGGAGATGGATTTAGGTGAAAGCGGCTACACTTTCTCACATATTCACCATATATATTGTATGTACGCATTTCCATTTCTATGGAAAAAAGGAGCAAGAGGTTCAATCTGAATTGAAAGTGGGCTCTGCTTCTGGTTCTAGTTCTAGTTCTGGCGCTGGATTTGGATCTGGATCGGGCTTGTTCTCGGCTCCTGCTCCTTGGACCTGAATCCAACTTTAAATTTGAACTATGTCGATTGTAGAATGTAGAATGTCGAGTAAGAGTTCGCCTCATGAAAAAAACGACAAAAAGACGGAGACCAATACCAAGAACATGAAAATGGGGACGACGACGAAGAAAGACGATAGAAAAGGAAAAAGGAAAAAGGAAAAGAAGACCAAGACGAAGAATCAATGGTTGAATTTTGAAGCAAAGATTTTTCCCCGTCAGACTAAAAACTTCTCTGAGAGAAAAATAGAAAATAGAGAAGCGAGAATCGAGGATTGAAAATCGAGAATTGAGAACGGAGAATAAAATACATGTAGCTAAATCATGGAGCTAAATATGTACAATATGTCTTTTCATACAGCTCCATGTACAACATACAACATACAACTTACAAGGCACATGGGTAAAAGGCTATGTTTTTCCGATTCAGATTCTGGCTCCCGCTCTTGGTACTGGTGGTGGAGTGAAATCTCAAGAGATTTTTTCTATTGCTGCCCCGCTCCTCGCTCTCGGTTCTTGGGGTCTTGGTTCCCAATTTTTCTCTTTCTGTAGACTTTAAGTCTAGAATCCTTTTTTATAGGAGAAAACTTTTATGCTTGTACATTGTAAATCTACAATCTAGAATCTGGAATCTACATATTTCTTCCCCATTCATTCATTTATTCTTCCCTACCTTTTGTATGTATATACAACGATTTAACTGGTCTAACCACATCTTCACTCTTGATTCTTGATTCGTGTGTATTGAGAGTTGAGAATTGAAAGTTGGAAATTGAAATGTACTCTAATATAATAAAATCCCCCCAAAATAAAAATACAATCTCAATACAGCAAACAGATTTACTTTGCACTTTCTCGTGTCAAAACTTGGACACTTTTATACCCAAACGACACCAAAAACCAACCAACTTGTTCATATTCACTTGAGTTTTCATATGTTTTTTGGTGAACCAGCAGATTCAAAGAAGAAACAAATATTCAAATAAATAAATACTCAATACGCAATTGTCTGTCTGTTCCTGTGCATAAATTGTACACTGTACACCGTACACCGTCTCTGAATGCAGGATTCAGATAAAATACGAAATGAGCGAGGATGAGATTCAAAATTTAGGATTGAGGATTGAGGATTGAGGATTGAAGATTCACAGGATTGCAGAGGACCAACGGGAAAATACAATATGTTTAGTGTTCAGACATAATAAAAATTCCGTCTTCAAAAGACCTTCTCCCATTTTATCCCTACATTTTTCATCATTCATCATTCATCAACATGAAATTGTGTGTGAAAGGAATTTTTCATGAAGCCAGGAGGAATAAACTAAAGTATGCTCTACATTGCACATTCTAGAATCTAGATTGTCCATATGTTTTGATAGAGATTTGGCGTTGGGAGTTGGTGAATAAAAGACTAGAGAATAGAAACTAGAGACTGGGATTTGAGGACAGTAAATCCGCTGGCATGCCGGTGGTTTTCTCAACCGGTATAGAAATTTGGGAATTCTAAAGTGAAAGTTTGAAGACACATCCACATCCACATCAGCATCAGCATCAGAAATTGGCATATGTTGTAGAACTGGGAAAACAGAGAGCAAGAGAGAGAGACAGAGAAACAGTTATAGTTGTGTTTCTGATTCTGCTTCTGCTTGTCCTTTCGTTACACAGTAATATTCGTGAGTGTGGAGTGTAGACTGTAGAGTCTTTTGGGGTTTTGAAAAATAATGACGAAGAATGAAAAGGTTGAGCAGGAGAAGGACAACAAGGATGACGATTGACGAGCCAATGCTGCCAACAACGAGGAAGAGAACGAGGATGAAGAGAAAGTAGAGAGCGAAAAGGAAAAGGAAGAGAGGACGAGAGACTGACGGAATGAGACGGAGAATAAATTTGGGCTGAAGAGAAATATGAAGGATTTTTACTCTTTACTCTGAACTGTGAGGAACGGCAGAGACCAGATCCAGATTCAGAGACATCAAAAAACATCAATGACGAAAATATGCGGAGACACGTAGAGAACACAGACAGTCTATCCACTTTTCTCCTCTTCCTCTCTCTTCTTTCAAAATTTCTCCATTTCCATCATTTTCTCTCTTTGTCTACTGTCTACTGTCTACTGTATATTGTGTGCTGTATAGTTTATACTTTATACTTTATACATCTAACACAGTATTTGTATGTGTAAACGGTCCATGTTATTTCTGTGCTCCTTCCTAGATTTTAGACTCTAAACTCTAAACTCTAGATTCTAGATGTGTAAGGATTCTAGATTCTAGATTCTAGATTCTAGACTCTAGATTCTAGACGTGGAACAAAAATTGGAGCAAAGTACACATAAAATCTAAAGCTATGCGTTGCTATGTCCCCCCTCAACTTTCGTATACATACATACATGCATAAAGACAGATAGATGGATATAGATTATTACTGTCACTCAAATTTGGATGGTATAGTCTAGAGTCTAGAGTCCTAGACCAACAAATAGAAACTACAGAATCCAGAATCCAGACTCACCGGCGTTTCTGTTTTCTATATTTCTGAATTCTCGCTGTATATTGTCAATTGTAGATTGTCACCGTTCAAAGGAGCACTTGTCTCTGCTCTCTCTCGCTGTCTCTGTCTCTGTTTTTACTCAATTCTCTCCAGCTAACAATCTACTCAAGGAAAGGAGAGGACAGAGTGTAGAGTGTAGAATAGAAGGAAATATAGATACATAAAGGTATAGGCAAAAACCATGACATGATTATATACAGCCCTGTCAATGTCTATGCAAAATGTGCTCAATTGTCCTCGCACGTGCTTCACCACAAACAAAACACAAACTCGCACGTATCTAGACTCTAGACTCTAGACTCTACCTTTTACGAGTAGTTTCTACATTCTACATTCTACCTTGTAAGAATTTCTCTTGAATTAGGTTTCTCAAATAAACAAAACATTGTCAAGCTATGAACAAGGCATGAAAAAGAGGCAACTTCACTTTCTCCGACATTTTTGCCCTTCCGTCCAGCCACAGATTTATTGTCAGCTCATCTCCCATCTTGAGGCTTGAGTCTTGTGTCTTGTGTCTTGTGTCTAGAGCCTAGAGTCTGGAGTTGATGTATCTTTCAGTTTGAAACGTATTGTTACAACTTGTACACAAGCTCCATGCTCTACGTGTACCTGTACACTGTACATAATATTTATATTTTGTATTGTGTATTGTGTATGTTTTTTTCAAAAGGTAGAGCATCCTGATTTTCCAAGGATAACAAACTGTCCCTTGCACGTTGCACGTACACACTATACATTTTAAGAGGTCGATTGTACATTCTAAATTTTACACTCTACACTCTACACTACACAAAAAACATTGAAGAGAAAGCATAGTTTTTGCAATAGTTAAATGAATGGCCACTGCCGCAGTTTTATGGAGAAGCTGTTGTCCGTTTGTTACATGAATGAACATTGAGCATACTCAAATTCAAATTCAACTTAATATTCATGTTCTAGGGAGCACATTTGGAGTAGACGATCAAAGATGAAAAGTTTAGGTGATCTATGTTATTTTGTTGCTATTTGGTATTTGGTATTTGGTATGAGCTGAAACTAAGGGGAAGCTCGATGTAGCAAATAGGGAGCCGAGATTCGAGAGTGGAGAGTATATCCAATATCAAGTTGATGCATTTAATCGAGCTCCGGAGATTTCCACTTGGGAACAAAAGAGAAGGGGGGAGGCGTAAGAGAAGAAAGTGAAAGAGAATTCTACATTCTATCATACACAAGGCACAAGGCACAAGACAGACACACACACACACACACACACACACACACCTAACTCTGAGTTGAAGATGGAGAAAATCACTCCTCACTCCTCACTTCTCTTCTGCATTCTGCATGTATATCAAAGCAAAGCAGAGCAGAGCAGAGGGATGATGAAAACCACAAGAAAACATTAGACACACACAAACACAGACTACAGACAAGATTGAAGATGCATGAAGTGCTTTTCTTCCCTCGTATAAAGTAATTATCCACAATCTAGATTCTAGAACACAAAACAAGGAACAAAAACAAAAACAGGAGCAACTTGTTCATTATAAATCCATTCTTCACGTCTCCCACTCAGAACAAACATTTACTTATGTACAAGTGCTTTGTGTTATATGTTATGGGTTTTGCGTATATGAATGAATCAGACGCAGCATTGTTTTCTAAATGGTCTCGTCCTCGTCTTCGTTCTCGTCCTCGTCTGAAGCTGAGTTTTCCCAATGTTAGGTAATGAAAATTAAGTAAAATTATGATGCATCCTCATCACAATTTTCCACATCTTATTCATTACTTGTTATGTACAAGTTTAGGACTGTATGTACTTGTAAAGCGTAGAATTTATATTACTACAAGGGAAATTATTTTGTCCATTCCAGCGTCCAGCTTTCACTCTCACCCTATTTCTTTCACCAGGGCAAGATAATGAAATACAATGAAATTCAGTACCGGTGTCGGTAGACGTGTCGGCAGTCATAGGTCTTTTTATAAAAGGGAAGGCTTTGTGTGATATCTTATGATATTATTCAGGTTTTGTCTCTTTGGTCTATTCCTTTGTCCAGTTGTCCAGTTGTCCGGTCTTCTGTTCTTTTTAACAATCCCACACAATACAATGGAACACAATGGAATGGGATAGAATGCAGTGCAATATATAATACAAATATCAGTAGAACACAAGACATCACATAACAGTACAGTCCAGCACAGTACAGTACAGAACCGAACAGAACAGCCATCCACAATCCACACTTTACAAAGCATGATTTTCACCAGACCAAATCAAACCAAAGGAAAGCACAAAGCACGTACATAAGAATATGATGATAAAGTTGTATCTAGTATCTAGTATCTACAATGCACATTGTACATGTGAGACGCATCGCTTTATCCCTCTTCTATACTCTAGAATCTAGAATCTAGACTACACATTTCTATAGTAAATTGTTTGGACGCTTTTGGGACTTTGTGTATGCTGTATACTGTATAATACTGGCTTCTCTCCATTCTCCATTCTCTCTCCTCTCTTCTCTATTTTCTACTCGATTCCACTCAACTCAACTCGACTCAACTCAACTAGGCGATTGAACGAGTGAGTCTCACAAGTCTCACAATCGAGATTACGAACAATACCCATGCTTTATATTTTACATGTATGTATGCTCCATGTACTTTGTACTCTCAACTCTGTCCCAACTCCTTGTTCTTCCTCCCTTTCTTTCCTTCTCCCTCCCTCCCTCCGCCTTGTGCCTTGTGCCTTGATTCACTCTCAAAAGGATCAATTTGAGCCACACATCTTTTAACTATCCTCCACTTTCTCCATTTCTCTATTTCACACAGTCCGACTGCTCTTTCTTTCTTTCACCAGTTCAACATAATGCATTACATTCACGTACAGGCCGGGACGGTGGTGCGTCGTACATTGAGCATTGTGCGTTGGCTGTAGATATAAAGTATATGAAATGGATTGGATTGGATGTATGTATGTAAGAACACGGTATAAAACAACCTGACATGCACATTACACAAATCCTTCGCCTTATTATCTCTGAAATCATCAATGTACTTCATCTTCTTCTCCGTCCAGACTTGAGACTCTAGACTCGAGATCCAAGATCCAACGACCTAAAAGTAAGTCCTGGTGAAATGTCTCCCTCTTTCTGTTCATTTTGTACAGTATGTATTGTACAGTGTACATGGGTAGATAGCAGATAGATGTGAGATTCATTACGGAATTTGAATGACGGATCGTCTATTCTCTTCTCATCTCATTTCATTTCATTTCACCTTGATTTGACTCTTCTTGTCTCGTCCTCTCCTGTCTTTTCTCAATTTCCTCTGTATTATGTATAAAATGAAGATGAAGATGAAGACGGAGACAATGTCAAGAGATGAATGAGAGAAATATAGCCCACTTCAAGAATTTAAGAGACTACTTAATCCAAAATATATAATACACCCTAAGACTCGAGCCAGAGCCAGAGTAAAATCAAAAGAAGCAGAGTGAGGCTGTGAAATGTAAAATCACAAGTCAAATCAAGGATCAAGAATCAAGAGAAAGTGTGGAGAAAGCACCATATACAATGTGAACTAAAGAGTAGAATCAAGAATCAAGAAGCAAGAGAAAGCGGAGCGAGTGTAGAGTGTAATCCTTTTTTCTCCCTATGTGTTCATTTGGATGTGTGTGTGTGTGGTTGAGAATGGAGTGGAATGAGCGCATAAAGGAAACATTACAAGTTGGAGGATTGGAGATTGAGAAGAGTCAGAGGACAAGATGAACTGAGTTTAAATGAGAATTTTACAGTGTATCATAAAATACAAAAACGCTCATGCACATATGTAGCATATAGTGACCCCTTCTCAAGTTCGGGAGTTGTAGAATTCTAGAATTCTAGAATTCTAGAGTTCTGGATAAAGAGAGTAGACGTTTCTTTCTGCTGTCTTTGCTTTCTCCCACTTTCTCCCCAGGATTTCATTACAAGTTCCTCTTTTCGGTTCCAACTCTTTTCATATATGTATGTTGTATTCTGTATTCTGTATGATCTGCTCCTCTCCTCGTCTACTCGTCTACTGCTATCCACGGCTGACTGACTTATCAGTTGAATTAATACGTTTCGGTTTCAGAGTAATTTAGGAGTGGGTTGATGGATGAAGGGAGAGGAAGGGGAAGCAAAGCAAAGCTAAGCCAAGCTAAACTAAACTAAACGAGGAGAAATGAAACTAGATGTGGATGTTTCTCTATTCTATGAGTGAGTAATGGATAGATGAAGAATGGGAGACAGTTGATGCTCTTCTCGTTCTGTTTCTCTACTTTTCTCCTTGCTCTTTCTCTCTTCCTGTACACTGTACAGTGTACACTGTACACGCCTCATCATAAGACAATGCTCATTTATACACACTGATACGCACTTGCACTCAGATGAAGACACAGTATCTACTTTTCAGTTTCCAGTTTCGAGTTTCGAGTTTCCAGCCCCAGCTTTCACTCCACTGTTCACAGTGGAAAGAATAAAGGTAACATTTCATTTCAACTCTGTGTCTATCAGTATTTGTCTATTTACTGAGGACAAAACAAAAGGGAGGGAAGGAAATAGAAAATATACAAAGAATGAGGATGAGAATGGGCACAAGATGATGAAGAAGAAAGATCCATTATCCAAATCATCACATGCTCTGACATTACGTTAGGTTAGCTTTGATATCGAGGGTACAGAATCTAGAATCTAGAATCTAGAATCTAGAGTCTAGAGTCTAGATTCTAGTCAAAAACATTTCTCCGTCTTTTGTCTTTGTCTCTATCTTTGTCTTTGTCTTCGACCAGATGAAAAAGAGAAGAAAGAGATGCTCATCGAGTTGAGTCGTCAGTAGTCAGTCAGTCGTCAGGTGTACATTTATACATATATATACACACACACATGTAGAATGTAGAGATGGATTGAGTTGTTTCTTTTCAGACTTTCTCTTTCTTTTTCTCTTAATGTGAATCCAACCAGCCAGCCAGACAGTCAGCTCTGTCAGCTCAGTTGGTTGCTGGTTGTTGGTTCAACTCTGGACTTTGGATTTGAACTACAGGAGAGAGAGAGAATGCGAGAGAAATTTGGAACTGGAACTGGAATTCCAACTGGAAGACTGGAAGACTGGCTATTTGTTTAGCACTCAGTGTAGTGACACGCAATTTCATGATCATGATGTTTCTCTCTCCATGTGTGCAGAGGAAAGTAAAAGACAGAGACAGAGACAGAGAGAATGAGTGAGTGAGTGAGTGAGCCAACATAACAGAAATGACTGATGGATTGTGTGTGGAAAGGAAAATCGATAAGCAATTAGTGCAAAAATCTTCTAGTTTCTCCACTTCTCTTCCACTTTCTCACTCTCTCTCTCTATCCTTCTCCTTCTCGTCCTCGTCTTTTTTGTAAAGTCACACACATTGCTGTACACATTGTACATAAAAGTATGCCTGTGTGTAGTTTGTGTAGATAGGTATAGATACTCTTAAACTAACTCGAGGATAGATGTATAGCCCGACAGAAAGAGAGAGAGAGATAGAAGGTAGACAGTCATACAGAGGAGAGAAAGAGACTCGAGAACAAACTCGAGTCTCGAGTCTCGAGTTTCTCTATCTATAAAGACTTTGACAGATTACAAGTCTTTGCTTAAAATTACAAGAATGCCTCCGCCCTTCGCCCTCCGCCCTCCGCCCCACTCTCCCAGTGTGTTCCATACTCCATACTATACACAATGCATATGGCCAATTGCAAGTGTAATTGTAACCCCCGAACCCAAGCCCTCATCATGACACAGAGAAAACAGGCTGGTCTGGGACGTAGAAAATGAAGGAGAAAGTGATAGAAAATTGCAAGATATAGGAACTCGAATTTCTGCACTTTCTCCTTGGTTTTTATAACTTTCACTCACTTCCACTTCCACTTACTTTCAGTCTCACCTCCTCCCGTGAATTGTAGAGACAGTAGACAGTAGATAGTAGACGATAGACGGCCTATAATTTTCCACTGGAATGAAAGGCACAAGTACTCACATTTACACGTACAATTATATTTGATTTCATATGCATATAAAATATAAAGGTTCAAGAATCAAGAATCAAGACTCAAGATTCAAAATGTCTTGCGGTTCCTCATTTTTCAGTTGTCAATCGTCATTAGTCAACGAGTCACGAGTCACATAGACGAATTTGGTCTAGAATCTAGAATCTAGAATTTAAAAACTGTAGAATTCACCAGAGACGAAGAAACCAAGATCTATCTCATCCTTGTGGAATCAAACGTTAAAATTTTCCTTTCATTCTGGATTCTGGGCGAAATTCTAGTCTCCTTCACGAAATGAGGATGGAAAAGGAAAAATGGAATAAAATGACGATGGCAGTGGCAATAGAAAGGGCAATGGGAATGGAAATGAAAAAAAACCCAGGCTCATTTAGCTCACCATGAGTTGAACTGCCATGGAATGGAATGATAAATTGAATAATTTTTATCGAGTTTAGATACATCTATCTATCATCCGGCTACATTTGGCTATACCTTATTAGACACCCTACTTGGCTCTACCCTATTAGAAAAAGGGCAAGAAACGAGGAGAGAGCGCTCTCTCGAGTACTGCATATACATAAGACTTACAAGAATATGGAATATGGAACATATAGTATGGAGTATGGGACATTTATGGAAGATGGAAGATGAAAAAGAAATATTACATGACATGATTGCCAATCTTTCATTTTCATTCAATGGAAACTAGAAACTGGAAACTATAAAAATTTCAAAAGGACTCAAAGAGATTTGCGGATTTCAGAATTCTCGACAAATCAAATGAGAAACATGACGTGACAGCACATGCACAAGAGAGACAAATGTACGACATGACATATTTTTTCACATTTTTGACGACGTCTGCCATTCCACTCGCTCCTAGGCCAATCCACAATTTATCCACTATTTTGCATTTTTGTTAAAAATTATGCTACAGCTTTTCCTCTGAATTCTTTAGCAGCATTTAGGAGGCAAAGCTTGAAATTGGAATCGTCTTGTCTGTCAGTCCTCGTCTTTCCTTGTCCACTTCAAGTCGACTATTAAACTAGGCACCTAGTGGAGAACTTTTAAACTACTTAGTGGCGCCATCTAGTGGATAACTTTTAAAACTACATCACTTGTTTTAAGAATTTATACAATCTTCACGGCAGTTGTTGCGTAATGACGAACAGACTGAAGTTGTCGTATTTTTATAATCACCGCTGATTCGGTAGCTTTAAACATTGATGCTTTCGACTTTGAAGGCGACTTAAAATCTCTTTAAATTGAGGATTTTTGTCTATATTTCATAAAATGCATTTTAAAAGTTGTGAGCTGTCATGAGTCATGAGTCATGAGCCATCACGCACTCTTGGTTTTTTACATGCACACAAAACAAGTCTACATCGGTCTTCTGTTTGTGTATGGAAAAGTGTCAGGATTTTTCAACTTGTCCCATGACATGTGCATACACCATACATGTATTGCCTACTCCACACTCCACATTCTTAGCTCAGTAAATGGGCATGTTTTGCTCCGTCCTTAAAATGAAAGGGTCTCTTGGATTTTTCTCTCACCACTTGATTTTATAGTTTTATAGTTTGTAGTCTGTTCGTTCCACTCTTTTGGCTGTTGCTTTCTGAGTTTCTCCGTTTCTCTGTTTCCGTTTTCCATGTGAACTGAGTTACTGGTTGCTGACTGTATCTAAGAAAGAGAGAGAACGAAAGGCGACTTGAGGAAAAAATAGGCTTGTCACTACTTTCATACACAAACGATTACAACTTTCAACGTGCAGTGTAAGATGCACACTCTATATTGGACGTTGGACATACGCCTCTTTGTAATTGCATTAGGCTTGACTTGACTCGGCTTGTCCTAGTGAAGTCAAAGTCAAACTGCGTACACTACACTCGGCTCAAAACGACCATTTTATGTCTCTTTCCGGAGTTAAAGTGAACAGTTTTGTCCGGGCCAGGGCGTCATTTTAAAAACCATCTGACATATATTTATATGATTTTACATATACTCTAACCTACATGTATTTATATGCGTATGTGTATGTGTGGACGTCGGTATATGTGGTTCCGCTTTTTCATTTTATTTCTTCACATTTACCCACATATGGAATAAAATAGAAATGAAATGGATTAATGTACGTTGAGTTGAAGAACATACGCTTTTTTCCTCTCAAGTCTTGAGTCTTGAGTCTTGAGTCTTGAGTACTGAAATTTTCCATTTTTATTTCTTTTTCTCTTTTTCCTTCTTAACATTTCGTACATATTTTTGTCCTCCTACTATTTTCGCTTGGGTTAGTTTGGTTTGACTTTGACTTTGGCTTTGGCTCTGGATTTGGCTATGGATTTGGATTTAAGCTCAGTTTTAGTTTTAGTTTTAGCTTTCTCTCTCCATCTTTATTTTTTTCCTGTTCTCCTTTCTTTTTCTGGGCTCATAATTTAAACCAGCGTTGACTTCTATGACCCCGTCCGTATGATGAATCACTCACTCCAATGTTTCTCCACTCATTCCAATTATAATGACTTTGGAGGAATGAAAAGCACAGAAGAGAACTCACTCGAGAGCACGAGAACAACAAGAAAAGAAAGAAGAAGAAGGAAAGAAGGAAAGAAAGAAAGAAAAAGAAGAGAGAAAATGACGAGGAAATTCTCCAACAACTTTTCAAGCCCAACATGTACCCTTTATGGAGTGTGCAGTATATAGATACATACATAAATCCAGACTCTCTTTCTGCTCCTCTGCTTTTCCCTATGATGCATATTTAAGAGTAGTTTTGTGTAGTAACGAGCCAAAGTCGAAGCAAGCCGGCAACCAAATAGTCGACTACTATATAGACGACTAGAGACTTGGAGAAAGTGGGTACAATTTGAACGGGAAATGAAATTTTGGTAAATCTCAACACTCAAAAATTAAATACACATTCAAAGTCACTACTTGTTTCTTTCAGTTGCCTTTCAAATACACTGGAAATTGTGCAGTTGGTTAGTGTATGGAGATTCGGATGGAGATGGAGAAGAAGTAGCAGGAGCAACTGTAGAATCTAAAATCTAGAATCTAGACTGTAGACTACAAGTAGCAGAAGTCAAAGTAAAATTGGATGATAATGTACATAATATACGTGGTAAGTGCACTGGAATGGAAAATGAAAGTAATGAAAACGAGGGAAAAGGATGGGAGATGGAGAAAAAAGGAGAGAAAAGGAAAACGAGGAGAAAGCACAGTCTAGAATCTAGAATTTAGAGTCTACTTCATGTACACTGTAGATTGCAGACAGCAGACTGTATTTGCAATTCTGTACAGAGTAAATTGTGCTGGTTTCTCTCGTCTCTCGTCAAGGATCAATAAAATATGAGTGTTGGTTGGTTTTCATTTGAATAAAAATGAATGGTAGGAGTGAGTCGTCGAGTAATTGGAGTGGAAAGTGGAAATGAACCAACTTGCAACTAGCAAAGGAATAAGACGAACAAGAAGAGAAGAAAAAGAAGAATGAGAACCACAACTCCTCAACCCTCAACTCTACCCATTCACTCATATTCAGCAGTATTCAGCAGTCTGCAGTCTGCAGTCAGCTCAACTCAACTCAACACAAAAAAGCTCAGTTCAGCTCGGCTTAGCTTAGCTTAGCTTTATTGTCTTTCGTCATTTGCATCAAAATAATTAACAGGCTATACCAAAATTACCAAATTTAGTCTCATTTCTTTTCTCAAATATTATTATTTCATTTCATAAAGAATCCAAATTCAAATTCAAATTAGAATAAGAACCAGAATGATATAGACCAGAACAAAGTCTCAGAGGAAAAGAGTGGAGAATAGAAAACACAAAACACAGAACAGAGAGTCAAGAGTCAAGAGTCAAGGATAAATTAAACTTATGCCACAATACCAACTAAATCAACTAATTCAACAAAGAAAGAATGGTAGAAAGATTCCTATCTACATTCCCCATTCTACAGTCTACATCAACACAGACTAAATTAAGACTTGTTCCAATCCTGACTTTTCCTTTCATTTCCTTTTCTTCCCTTTCTCTCATTTATTGACATTAGCACTGCATTTGTTCAACTTGACTTTTGTACACTCCGTTTCTATGCATCTACATTCTACATGTATGTATTTTGTATATATTTTGAGGGGTTTTGTTGAAACACTTTTTTACATTTCACTTTTCACTCTTGTGTCTCCTCCGTCTCCTTCAAAATCTCATCACTCCCCTTTTCTTCCATTTTCTCCCCTCTTTTTTCATTTTGATAGAGGCTCTTGATTCTTGATTCTTGGCCTCTCCTTCTCCTTCTCCTTCTCGTCGTTTTTCTTGACGTCGATCTGAATCTAGATTTGGATTTAGATTTTTCTCCCCTTTTTGTTGAGTGTTGAGTGTTGAGCGTGGTGCGTTGAATGCATTTTTCAAGTGAAAACAGAAGAAAGGGAATGAAAAAGGAAAAGAAATACAAAGACGGAGAAGAATGTACAGCAATAAGAGGAAAAGAGGAAAAGAAGAAAAGAGGAAGGAAGAAGGACGGACGAGGAAACTTGAGGAAAAGAGTGCATTAACAAACTCTCAATCAGTCCCTGCCACTATGCACAATGTACAATGTACAATGAACATGTGACACGGCAGATACATAGATACATGTCTGTTAACTCCAACTTGTAGTTAACAGTCAATTCTCAATTCTCAATATAAATTCCACCAGAGTTAGTACAAAGTCTAATGTCTAGTTTCTAGTTGGTTGTTGGTTGTAATTACGGATTGGCAAATCGATCGGCTGTTTGGCTGTTTGGCGCCGAGGCTCAATTCTCAAGTCTCGAGTCTCGAGTCTAGAGTCTCTTTTCCATTTGGGAATCAACCATCATCACCAAAAATAACACCAGCAGCAATACCAACTATTAGTTTGTACACTTTCCACTGATTGGACATACAAAATACGAATGAAAACTTGTGCAATGCTCAATGCTCAATGCTCAATGCTCACTCTTCCAATTTCTACCTTCTCTCCTTTAATTTCCCCGCGTTAGTACACGATAATAACTAGGACCAAAACTAGAAAACTAGAGAAACTAGAGTTCTTTGCATGGAAAATGGAAATGCAGTACAGAGGGAAAATGAGTTGAAATCTTGCGTATTTCATATTAAATGTAGCACGTGTATGCACAATGAAAAATGCAATGAAAATACAGAGTAACAGAGTACAGAGTGCGTGGTGCGTGCATGTATTTTCCATTTTCCCTTCAGATTCTTCTGGATTGTGCACATATGTGCTGTGTGTGGATTTCACAGGAGTAAAATGAAATAGAGTTGTGTGGAGTTTAGAATTTAGAGTCTAGATTCTAGATTCTAGATTCTAGAGTGTGGAGTGGGTTACGAGTGGGAAATAATAATAAGGAAGGAAGGCAATATAATTGCAAGTGTAGGAGAATGAAATGAAATAGAAACGTTCGTCTCCGTCTCATTTCTCTTTCTAGTGGAATGTGCAAGACTCCTGTGTGTAGTGTGTAGTGGGTAATATATTTACATATGTACATTGTGCATGAGCCAACTTGGCTAATTTCTCGTCTACTCTACACTCTACACTCTACCATCCTTCTTCAAAGTCAACCTCCTGATATTTTCCTTGCTTTCTCTATTTTCTCTGTTTTCTATTTTATACATGTGGTTTGATGTGGTTGGGATTTCTCAATTTTCCATAACAAAACAGTATAACCAGAAACTGTAAGCCGTAAGCCGTAAGCCGTTGAAAACAAGACAAAGTACGGGAAAGTAAAGTAACCGCGTACTTTTTTCCCTTTGGAGTTTGGAGCTTGGAGTTTTCTGAATTTCTCGGTATTATTATTTATTCTTTCTCCGTTTCTTTTCTTTCCCCTTCCTTTCTTTTCCAAGCACAATACAGGCCTTTCATTTTTCAACACTTCAAATTTACATCGGTAATTGGAATGTGGGCACATGTGTGAATGCGAGTGTTTGTCTTTGTCTTTTTCTCCATCTTTATTTTACACAGTCAACACAACACCAAGAACAAGAACAACAACTACAACTACAACACTTGCACCAGCAACCAGCAACCAGCAATCTCTTCAACTTGCAGAGGGGAAAGTGGGAAAGAGTGTTTGTTTGTTTTCTATTTGGAATTTGGAACCGTCAGCAAGGAAGGAGACAGGCGGACAAACAGACAAGCAGACATACAACAGAATTGAGCCAAACATATGAAACAGTTTCTCCTTCCCCTTTGCTCCGCTCGAGAATACTTGGAAAATGGAAGAGGAAGAAAAAAGAGAGGAAGAAGAATTCCTCCGTGTCTTTTTGATTTATGTCTTTGCCCATGCCATGCCATGCCGTGCCATGACATGGGGATTGGTGTTCAGTGTTCACTGTGCAGTCGCTTCTAGATTTTGCATACATTCATAGTCAGATGTATGAATATACAAGTAGTATATACAATCTCACACAATGTATAATGTATATCACCAGCCTGTTTAACGGTGGATGATGATGATGATGGAGCAACTGAGACAAGAGACAAGGACGGAGATAAGTGGCCGAAAAAATAGGGAACAAGAAATAAGGAAATGCTCCTTGTTCCTCGTTTCTGGTTTCTGGTTTCTACTTTTCTTACCGTTGTTCCTCTTCTTTTTCTTTTCCTTATTTTCCTCAATCCAATCCTCAAATTTCAAATTTCAAATCTTGTTTATTCACGGGGATCTGAAATCTGAAATCCAAAATCTAAAATCTAAACAAGGACAATGACAAGGACAGTGACAGTGACAAAGGTCAAAATATATACATGGTTGATTTGATAAATTGGAGCATGTTGACTTAGCACTAAACATGTGGGGTGTTGGAGGTTGGAGAAATTGTGGAGAGGGCAAAGACTTGACAGAAATTAAAAAGGGACATAAAACATAAATAAATGAGGAAAAGAAAAAGACAAAAGAAGAAATGAGAAACCAGAACCAGAACCAGAACCCGCTCAAAACTCATCGCCTTGATTTCTTGATTTCTTGATTTATCACAGGACGTCAATCTTGTAACTTTGCACATCTTTTGATTTTTTTCTTCACATCTACAATTTCTTTGTCTTCTTGGGCACAATGGCAAATGTTTTATTGTTTTCATATCAGATTTTATCGGTGGGCAAGATATTGAAGAAGGAATGGGAATCAGAATCAGAGTGAGGATGAGAATCATAGAAAAAAGCGGGAACATTTAAGTTGGATAGTTTGACTGTAGAATGTAATTTGATGAAGTGTTCCCAAGTGAAGGAGATGGGGAAAGTAGGGATATTACACGTATGAGAGGGAACGTGTACGTGCATAACAACAAGCGGCTCTCACTCAACTCAACTCAACTCAACTCAGCCCAGCTTAGCTCATCTCAACTCAGTTCGTTTCATACTATGATGCATGCTGAGCCCACACACACACACACACACACACAATTCACACATGAACACATGTGCGTCCTCATCATATACACATAAATAGTGGACGGATTTTCCTCTTTTCTTTTCTTTGACTGCTGAGAGTTTCTTCAGCTTCAGCATGACTGCCTCATTTTGACTCTGGATCTCGACTCTTAACTCTCCAGTCTCCTTTCTCTCTAGTGACTTTTCTTTCTTCGTCTTCTTGGTCTTTTGTCTCTCATTCGCCTACTTCACCCACTTTTTTCTTTTTTTCTGTTGATGTGGCCCATGGCTATTACGAATGCCACTGTTTCTCCCTTCTCCCTTCTAAAATCTAGAATCTAGAATCTAGAATCTAGATACAGTGAAGAATGGAGAAAGAATGGGATAGGAATGTACATGTAAATGGGAATGAGAATGAGAATGCGGTTGCTCCCTCTTTTTCTTTTTCTTTTGTTTTTCGCCAGTCTCTCCATTCTCTCCATTCTCTAATACAAGCAACTTTAAAAGTCTCTTCTCTTCTCCAGTCGCTACTCGCTCAAGATTTATAACTACGGGGAGATGGAGATCCGTAACAATTGTGAAAAGAAGAAGAGTAAAAGCAGAACAAGAAGGAGAAAGAAAGAAAAGAGAAGGGCTAGCATCAGCATCAACATCAGCATCAGCAGTGGGAAAAAGAAGAGACTCGAGACCCTCCAATTGTTTTTCAAGACCTTCCACAGATTAGAAACTCTTTTGACTTGATTTATTTACAGGAAATAGAAAAGCAGGATGAGAGCAGTTCAGTTCAGTTCAGCCAGCTTGCCGCTTCTTCTTCTTCTTCTTTTCTCATGTAACCTTCTCCAGATCTGTTTGTGTGTGGCCTTTTGGGACTGTAAATGTGGAAGAGTGAGATAGGGAAGGACGCTGGTGGGAACAAAACTCCAGTTCCAAGCTCCAACTCTTTCAACTTGCTTACTCGCCCCTTCTGTCTCCTCTACAATCTCTTTAACTTGTCCAACTTTTCCATACCATACCATACCATACCACACCACACCACACCAGTGCAGGACAACTAGACAAACAGTTATACACACTTTTTATAAACGTATCATCATACAAACACAAAGATATTATTCTATATTCAAAAAAGGAGGGAGGACCAGAGGGGAACGGATTCAAAAGTATTCTAAAAAAAGAGAACATTTTTTATTTGCAATCGTCTGCAGTCTGCAGTCTGCATTTACGGGGAATCTCTTTAACACCAGATACCAAAAACTAGACACTAGACACTAGACATCAGAATAAGAATAAGAATAAGAAAAACGATAGGTTGGGACAAAATGAAAAAAAGACAAGACAAAGACAAAAGGAACAAGAGAAGATTTTGTCCCTTCTGTGGTAAAGTCAAGTCACACGAGTCACACGAGTCACATGTGTTTTACCAAGGTAAAAGTTAAAGTTAAAAAGTTAAAAGAGAACAAAGAGAGAGAGAAAGAGAGAGAAAAGTTGTGTTCCCAAAACCCCAAAAGAATAGAGACTGGAGACTGGAGACTTGAGACTTGAATCTGGAGAAATGGAGAAATGGAGAATTGAGAAGGTGTAAGTAAAGTACATGGGTATTACACGCGGACTTACGATTAGACTTTTTCTTATTCACCGAGTTTTAAAATGATTCTTTTCTCTTTTCATCCCCTTTTCTTTTTTATTCCTCCGCCTCGATCTGTCTTTCACCGACACGGATTTGAATTTCATGGTGATACTCAGATACTCAGATGCTCAATACTCATGGCGATGCTGATGATTGGTACAGTGCTCTGATGTGCTGTGGTCTATGTTCTATGTATTCGGAGGGCAAATGAATTGTGAATTGGAGCGTTCACTTAAACTCCGTCATTCATCCATTCTTTTTCATTCATTCACCTCCTTTCACTTTTTCTCTCTTTCTCCCTTTCTTTAAATTTCCTAGATTTCCTAGATTTCCTAGTTGTGACGGAAATTCCCCTTCTCTTTTCACTGATTTTTTCTCCTTTTCTCCTTTCTCTATTTTGAGGTTCAGCTGTCTTATCTTGACAAATCCCTGCCTCTTTTCTGTTCCTCCCCTTTCCCTTTTCTTTTATTTTAGAGTCAAGTCAGAGCGCAGGCATCATGGTTTCATGAAACAGAAGAAAAAACAATGCGTGAATTGAACTTGTGATTCTGTCTATGTCCTTTTTATACCACAGTCACAGTACCAGAGAGATTCTCCTCTTTTCTCTTTTGTAAGAGTTGTGAGATTGTAGATTGTAAATTTAGAATCCTCCCCTTTGCTCTCTTGTTCTGCGATTCTGATGTGCTGTGGAGTGATGCGAGCAATGTGATGTGATGTGATCTGGTGCACTGATGAGACATGATAGGGAGACAGAGACAACCCATGGATGAATGAATAGATAAAAATGGAGAGATTCCCTTCAAAAAAATAAAAGAAAAGGATACAAAGGAAGAAAAACCAAGAGTCGGAGTCTGTGTCTGTGTGCGTATGAATAGAGTAGAAAAATTGGTTGCTTAGCTTAGCTTGGCTTGGCTTGTTTCTTGTTCCTTGTTCTGTTCCGTGGTTAGCAACTCAACTCTAAAATCAGTATGGAAGCTGGATGAAGACTGAGACTTTTTCTTTGATTTTGACTTGACTATTTGACGTGAAGCGAGCTCAACTCGAAACTCGAGACTCTAAACTCTAGAATTGTGAACCGCACGAGCATGAATGATCATAAAGTATCACAAATCACAAAACAGGGATGAGGAAAAGAAGGGAAGAATAGACTCAATTTCAAGTCATTATACGAGGAAGAACCATCAAGACCAAGATTTGATCTGTGCCTTGAGCATTGAGAATTGAGCATTGAGAATTGAGAATTGATACTAGAAACTGAACTAGGAACTTGATTCTTCAACATGAGAATTTATACTTTATACAGAACATTCAACTTGTTAAAAGACCTCTGTGACTGACTTTATTTATGATCAGTGATGAACTTGCTACTTGATACTTTTCACAGAGAAACATTTTTACTTTCTTTACATATTATAGATTCTAGATTTTAGATTCTATAGATTCTAGAGCCTAAACTCTAGATTTTTCTCTACTTTCCTTCGCTATAGAAACGCTCCTTTGGTATTTGGATTTTGTACACATTTTCTCGGTTCTTTCAGGCATCCATTCAGTTGAGTTCAGTTCAGTTCAGTCATCTGAGAAGAATGAAGGACAGCCAAGGCCAACGGAACACAAGTCACTCTCATTGAAACAGTTTATTAAAAGATATTGTACGTGGTGCAGAGTCAAAATGAGGAAAATCTTTCAGGTAGGCGGTTTTTTCCGTTATTCACTCCTTCACGTTCCCAGTTTTCTAGTTTCTACTTTTCCACATTCACATTTCAACTCTTCAACTCTTCAACTTTACAGTCTATTTTCAGTCTACAATTCAAAGTCTAGAGTCTAGATTCTAAATTCTAGGGTCTAGAGTCTAGAGTTTAGAGT
Organism: Sminthurinus aureus; assembly: GCA_034698265.1. Taxonomy (NCBI): domain Eukaryota; kingdom Metazoa; phylum Arthropoda; class Collembola; order Symphypleona; family Katiannidae; genus Sminthurinus; species Sminthurinus aureus. Next base: position 41,382 of record JAQGBH010000490.1, read on the forward strand.
CTACAGTTTCTAGTGTCTAGTATTTTTGGTGGTAGGTGGTAGTTTGAAACGCACCATTAGAAATGAAGGACAGCAAGTGTTTTTCCTCCAAGAATTGTACACTGTACGCTGAACGCCTTAGACTGTAGATTGTGGATCGTACATACATAATTTCTGGCAATTCTCTCCATATTTATTTGTATGAAATGCTGTTATATGACCACGGACCATGAGCCTCCATTCCATTTATTTGGTCTTTATGATGGAGCATGGAGTATGGAGCATTTCCCCCATGCCTTTTAGTTTCTTCTCTAGTTCTTGTGGAGAAGCTGAAGAAAATTTCTTGCCCTCATGAAAAGTCTGGAGCAGAGAGAACATTAATGGAGAAAACTTGGAAATTTCTTGATATAAAATAGCTCCTCTTGATCTGATTTATACTTGCTCATATTAAGCTATGAAAAGAGGCTGAAAGAGAAAGCCCACTCGGCAGAGGATGTAGAATCTAGAATGGAGAATGGAGAACGAAGATGGAGATGGAGATGGAAACGAGAGCAAGAGCGGGAAATATATTTATACAAGAGAAGGAATATTAAGTACAGAAGAGCCTAAAAGACGAGAAGAAGAGAAGAGGAAAAGAGGAGGAAAGTGGGAGAAAGGAAAAGTGAAAGCAGAAGGGAAAAGGGTACTATTCAAATTGATGGTCTGACTCCACTCGTCTTTTCTCCTCGTTTCTCCTTTCCACTGGACTAGAGCTTGTAGACTGTAGACTGTAGTACAAAGTGTGGAGATGTGAAGATGCTGAAATGTATAAATGCAATAGAGTGCGAGAAAGGGAGAGAGAAAAGCTGCGGATGGTAGATGGGGTGTTCAATGTTCAGTGTTCAGTGTTCACTACTTTCATGAATTGAATTTCCCCAGTGCGAGAGGAGGAGGAGGAATAGAAATAGAAATACAACGCGAATGGGAACCGGAATGATATAGAACAAGAAATATCTGGTGAAATTGTGAGGATAGACAAGACTCAAGACACAAGACACAAGACAAGTATGAGCAATAGTTTTGGTTTTAAATCATTTTACTTCAAACTACAAGTAAAACTACTACAGTACTATAGCTACTGCCTCTACTTTGTACTTGCTTGATTTCTTGGTTTGGTGTGGTGACAGTTGGATTGCAAGTTGGAAGCTGGAAGTTGAAGGAGAATGGAAAGTGAGAAAGGGAATATTTGGTTTTATATAAATCAAACAATGTTTTTCCATGACAGAGAAATATCTACAATCTAAAATCTAGAATCTAGAGTGTAGAATCTTGAATCTAGGATCTAAAATCTACACATTGCACATTGAACGGGGAGATGGAGATGGAGAAATTCCCATGTGCCGTACCCCCCAATATCCTACAAGATTCTAGTAGGCAAAGTACCGTAGATTGTAGATTGTAGATGCATGCAAGATTGGAGGGAGGGATGGAAAAAGTCACATGTGAAAGAGGACAATTTTTTTCTTCATTTTTGCGGGTGGCAGCGGAAGAAGAAGGAAAAGAAGAAGAAATAGACAGAGAAATAAAGAATAATAATATGAAGAGATGAGTAGATATAGATGGAGAATTTGAGGCAGCCTCGCGATATTATTTTGGTATGCAGTAGACAGAATACAGAATACAGACATGATTCGTTTGTCTCTCCCATAGCCTCGCACGTTGTTTGCTTAGGCTAATATGCACAAAGCAGAGAGTGCAATGTACAATGCATACTGTATATTGTATGATGTAAGCTGTATGATGTGCTATGTGCTATAGCTGACAAAGCACTTCGGCAGTTGATTGGAAGGAGCTTTGATCAAAAACTATAATAAATTCCGCGAGTAGACCACTTTGACTTTTATCTCCCGAAATATAGATTGTGACAAAATGTGGAAAAAATTCTCATAAATTCTCTCCTTTTTTTCAAGTAGACAAGTACGACCGTTCCGTCTCGTATGGTCTGGTTTGGTTTAGTTTGGTCTGGTCTGGTTGGGTCGACATCCACATCGTCTCCCAGTTAGACGTTAGATCCTACGGCAATAGAATCGAATGGAACGGAATCAAACCGAATTTAAGCGCACGGGAGAAAGTAAGAGAAAGTACAATGTTGTGCAAGTGGCTGGTTGCTGGTTGACTCGGCTCTTCTTTCGTATTCCCATACTTATAATATTTGTGTGTATGTCTGCACTGTGTATTCCGTTGTATATTGCATATCGGCGTGCGTATTCGGAAGCATAAAGCAAAAAATTATGGAAGTGAAAAGCAAAAGAAGAGAAAGGAAGAAAGTGGAAAAGAATGGATTGAGAACCAATGGAGGAAAAAGAAAAAGGCGGTCCGTTCTAGATTCTATATAAACCTAATAAAAGTCCATGGCAGAAGAGAAAGAGAGAGATGGAGAACGGGGAGACACGTGGAAAAATACTTGTAGGATGTGAAGTTTTTTCTATTTTGTCTCTGCTTTCTCTTGTGCTCAAAATTTTTAGGTCCTGTTCGAGCTTACAGTCTAGAATCTAGAATCTAGAATCTAGAATCTAGAATCTAGAGTTTGGAGCTTGGAGTTTGGTGTTTGGAGCAACGTTGACTTGACTTGACTTGGAATGGCCACGCTGCCGAACTTTCCAATTTACAACCATTTTTCTCCAATTTTTTCGCACAGATATATAGACATACAAGTATTTATATTATTCTGTTCCATATATATATAGATATAGAACGTGTACTCCTCTTCTAGTTTCTTGTCCCATCGATGACTCTGGATTGTACATGGAAAAGATGGAGAAGAAATAAGGAGCGGGAATGAGAAGAGAGTCATTTATGTGGGTTGTTAACGCAGATTGAGTTGCCATTACTATGGCTTTTTCTCCTTCTCCCCATTCTCGATGCTCAATTCTCAATGTTCTTGGGAGAACATTGGAAATTTGGAGCTTGTAACTGGGGACTTTTGGTTTGGTTTGGATTGGCCTGGTCTGGGCTTGGGTTAGCATTTGGGTCCGATCAATTATTCAGTATTACCCTGAGAAATACATTACATTATTTCTATCTCTCCATCCTCTTCTCCATCTTCCTCTTTATCCTAAAGCTCCTCTTTCGATTACACACCACACAAGATCCTCGATCCTCGTTCCTCATAAGATCTTATCTCATGAGCAACATTTCTCTCAACCATGAATTTTGGTTGGAAAAAACCTCGTACAGAACCAAACGCTGGACTCTGAACTTTAGACTTTGGACTCCGAACTCCGTTATGGACTCTGGAATCTCAATTCTGAACTCTGGATGCAAACCCAAAACCAGAACCAGAACCAGAAACGAGTTTAAACAAGTATACAATATTTGGTTTAAAGTCAACTAATCTGCATCCATCATCATCATTTTATTAATTATATTCATATCCATCTATCCGTCTATAGTCTATAGTCCATAATATAGATGATATAGAGTATGGAATATATAATTTAGAATCTACAGTCTTTTTTACTTACTCCCGTCAGTACGGAACATGATATTTGCATTACAAAGTATTCCATTTATTTACTCGATTACTTTAAAGCCATTAAAATCAGGACTCATCACATTATTTTCTCATCAAGTTTAATGTGTACAATGTACAGTGTTCAATGTACAACTGTGTCCACTTCATTATCCAGCTCCAGTTTCCAGTTTCCAGTTATGCTTTCCATTTTGAATTCTCCATTTTGAACTAAACTGAATCTGGATTGTGGATTGTGGATTGAGCATTGGAGATCATAGATTATTCATTTCATTACAAGAAGCATCTTGTCTACATCTCACAAGTTTTGTATTATGTATAATGCATAATGTAGAATATAGAGTAGAACCGCATGACTGCCCATTCATTTATTCAGCCGACCACTCATCCATATTAAATTAGGTTAGATTATTCTTCCTCATTTTTTATTATATGGCTTTCCCTCCAGACTCAAGACTCAAGACTCCATCTGTAGACTCCAGACTCCAGACTTTAGCCTTAGACATAAACATAGTCAATGCTCAATGCTCAATATTGTAATCTAAATCCTCAATTCTCCATTCCCAATTCTTTTCCTATTCAAGTACTCGTCATTTTCTTTTATGTCATCTCATCCCATCTCAACTCAGCTCAACTCAAGTCAACTCATCCAGCTAATCCAACATGAGAAAAAAGTTAATTGTGATGGTTATCTATTTTATGGCAACCTTCTGAAAAATTTAGCGGCCAAACTTGTCAACACTGAGATCTGAGCTCTTGACTCTGGACTTTTGATGCTCAACATCTTGAACGCTTTCTGGTTTTCTACATTGGCCAGAAAAAACATGAATAACCGAAAACATAAATACAGAAATAAGTAGTGAAAATGTCAGGCGGATCATGTTACTTTTGACTTTTGTTGCAACTGGTGAAACTTGATCTTGATTTGGATTTGGATTAGCTCAGATGTTTATCTATAATTACATGGGCCTGACTCTGACTCCCGCTTTGGCTTTGGCTATTTTTATTTTATTTTACTGCATAGTCTGGGCACTCGGTTGTAATAAAATTATGTTAATGCATTTAGCTACACATACAATATACATTATACAATATACATAGATGCAGGGATAGATGGCGTATATATTATAAAAACTACGTCCCATAGAGAAAAAAGAAAAGAAAGTGAAAGTAAGAGTGAAAGTGCGTAATACGTCTTCGGGATTACAACTATTATTAGGGAATAATGAAGAATGGCGGTGGAAATCGATAGATTTTACCGTGGATAATTCTCTCTCAGGTACACATACAAACACACAAGCAAAAGCGAAAGCACAAGTATCTACAATCTACAGAAGAATAAAAGTGTGCCTCGTGTACTGTGTAAACCTTTGCTTTGACTGTGTGTCTGTGTGTATGTATGCATGAGTGAGAGGAAGTAGAAGAATTAAAGCGGCATAACTTGAACTTGTTTTCTCCTTGGGTTATCTGGATTTACAGCTTACAGTGTACATATGTATTAATGGTACGGCGTGCGGTAATATAGGAGGACAAGAAGACAAGGAGAAAAAACTCTGTCTTCTGCCTTCTGCAGGACTGTAGACTGTAGACTAGAGGAGGAGAAAGTTGAAGGTGGTTTGTATTTTATACCTGCAAGGGATAGAAACACAGGGAGAGAGAGGTTGTTTGGCAGTGAGAGAAATAGAGCTCTCTTTCCAATTTTCTCAGTGTGGTATAATAAATCTTTTTTCTTACTCTCCTGCTCCTTGTTAGTTAGTTACACCTCTCTAAGTGAGAAAGAGTACGTGTATCCATCGCCATGTCTATGTAGGTATAAAGGAGAGCTACTTTTCCTACCCTCTTTCCACTTTCAACTTCCTAGTTTCTCCTCTTACTTTCCACAACCAAGAGGAGAAAGGTAAATGTGTGTAGATAAATGAAAAGAGAAAAAAGTTGCAAGGCCTTTACACTTTACACTTTACACTTTAGACTATCCTCCTCCCGCTCCTCTTTCCTTCCGTCTTCCGTCTTGGTCATGTCGTACAAGGTGTTAATTTAAAGACCTCTGAGCAGCAAGTCCTAGTCCTAGATCCTAGATCCTAGTCCTAGTAGAAGGGACACCCACACATAGACATACACATCCAGACACATGGCATAATATAATATAATATAATGTAATAGAACAACCGAGAAGACACCGACACGAACACGGACAACTAACTAGAATAACTGCAAGAACTGGGAGAACTGGGAGAAAGGACACGGCAAAGGGAAAATGACTGTCATGGAATTTTCTCATGTCCTCTCATCTCCCCAATCTTTTTCTACTTTCTACTTTCTAGTTTTTCTCATCTCCCAGAAACAAAAACGGTTAGAAATCTCTATTTCCGCCTTCCCTCGTCTCTCCATTTTCTCTTTATTCTGGAGTCTGGATGCTAGATTTTACTCGAGTAATATCAGACTTGTATTTTCCCTTGTTCTCGCTTCCTCTGCTTTGCTTCTCCCGGCTTGTCAAAATGTAGCCTGGAGTCATATTCTTAGCGGGTTGACTTGAGCTACAGTTTTTCTTCTTACTTTCTCCTTGCCAAAGCTAGTCAAAGGTTCCTCATAAAACATGTAAAAAACTGCCAAGTGCACGCCATACCGTGAGGTAGACTGTATAGACTCTAGATTCTGGACTAAGCGTGGTGCAGCGGATTGAGCATTGAGCATTGAGCATCTTGTGTGTTTTCGGGTGTGGTTTTGTTTTCCCAGCTGAAAATGTCATTTTTTATCCTTGATAACATAAACTAACAAAACAAAACAGGGCATAACATAACATGACATGGACTATTGCCTTGCTCTTGCTCTTGCTCATATCACTCCACTTGATTCCCCATCATATTTAATACCGTGTCACTCGTCCTTGGTCCTTGGCTTTGGCCCGTGGTTGTAGATTCTAGATTGTAGATCTAGAGATGAAAAACCGAGAGACTTGCTGTTTTAGTCATGTCTGTATGCATAATGTATGTTGTGTGCAGTATGCAGGCTGCATTCATATTTACAACTCGCATTTCTCCATCTACAAACTACGATATACAAACAACGAGCACAGTACACTGTGCATGCATAACACAATGTACAAAGTACAGTTCACTTTGAATCACGAGTTCTGAGCTCAGCGTTCTCAGTTCTCAGTTCCGAGCAACCACGACGAACCATTAATAATGGTGACAGAGAGACGGAGAAAAGAGAAAGGAGAAAGGAGAAAGGGAAACGGTAATGCAAAAGAGAAGTGGAAGGAGAAAACCGGAGAAAACTAATTTGTATTTGTGCTCTACTAATATATATTTTCCTATGCAAAATATTAAACGGTATAATTCATTCATGTCATAAATCTTTGGAAGAGCCACCGAACGGCCGAGAGTCTAGAGTCTAGAGTCTAGAGTCGAGAGTCGAGCGCCGAGTCTAGAGTGAGGTAGAAAAAGAGTGAGAGTGAGAGATGGAGAATAGAAAATAGAGACAAAAGTGCGGGGAACAAAATCTATGGGAAAAGACACGGAAATTTCTAGGTCTTTGTCGAGTTGGGTGATAACATAATTTAACCATCTCATGGACGCATAAGAGTACAAAGTACAAAGTAACATGTTCAATATTCAACCTACATCTACAATCTACATCTACATCTACTACAGAGTCTTTAACCCGTAATACACTTTGCATGTGTGCATTTTGTACATCTATGTGCATCAACATCAACAATCCAAGAGCTACAAGGTACAAGCTGCAGGGAAATGCAGAGGTGATATATTCAAGAAAATAAAATATATTGGGAGCGGCTGACCCAGGTCTCGTTTCTCGTATCTCGCATTTACATCTCACTCTTCACTTTTTCCTCCCTTTTCTTTCTTTGTACTCCCGTTTGTCGTCCTCGTCCTCGTCCTTTTCTTCTTCCTATTCCAACTTTCTCCTCCTTCTCCGTTTTCTCGTCTCCCACGTTTTTTTCTTCAAGGGCGACTTTCGCAGTGAACAGTGAATGATGTTTGAAATGGTGCTAAAGAAGTGACTCCAAGCTCCAAACTGAGCTACTGTATCTGCAGTTGCTCGACTCAACTTAACTCAATTCAGCTCAGCTCAGCGTACTGAAAACATTCACTCTGTATTTTTCTTCGCTCCAGCCTCTTTCTTCTCCCACTCTCACAAATTTCCTACTTGAATCGCACTTTGTTCCTCAGCTTTCTCTAAATTCTTCAAGCTTGAAGCTCGAAGCTCGAAGCGCAAAGCTCGAAGCTCGAAGCGGGCGAATTCTAAATGGACTTTGAACTCTGAATTTTGCATTCTAGATTCTAAATTCTAGACACTGTGAAGAAAGTGAAAGTTGTAGTGCATGTGTATTCTACTATACTAGACTCTAGATTCTAGATTTCCAGTTTGTAGATTTGTATAGTAAAAAGAAAGACCACGCTACTTTTTATTCATGTTGTTACCATTCTCTTGAATCTAGAATCTAGAGTGCAGAATCTATTTTTCAAGCGTAGCTCAGAACCCAGAATTCAAGACTCGAGACTCGAGACTCGAGGTATTTGACCAAGTGCATCCGTATAAATAGGACAAGTCTGAGTCTCGAGTCATAAGAGGGAAAAAGTGTGAAAACTCATGTTTTAAAAACTAGGTGAAATCCATACATATTTATTACGCTACGTTTTAAAAAGATGAGATCAGCCTTTTAAATGAAAGTGTATATCTACATCTGTAGATTGTAGATGCTCCACACCTACACATACAAAGAGTTTTAAACAAAAGATGAGCAAATAAAGTCAAAAATCCTCACTTTGTGACCATTTTGTATCGCCTTGAAAGCATAAATGCTTCAGGCTCCGGAAGCGAAGCTGAGTATATGAAGTCTCGCATTCCCTCAATTCTATAGGCATAGGGAGACTAAATATTGCGCAAGTCTCACATTGCCCCAGGTTCATTATGCATTGTGAGACTAAATACTGCGCAAGTCTCACATTGCCCAAGGTTCATTATGCATTGTGAGACTAAATACTGCGCAAGTCTCACATTGCCCCAGGTTTACTATGCATTGTGAGACTAAATACTGCGCAAGTCTCACATTGCCCAAGGTTCATTATGCATTGTGAGACTAAATACTGC